>JASCZW010002402.1:0-58968 GCA_034211315.2 Aedes japonicus | reverse complement strand
GAAATGGTAAATTGTGAAGCGGAACACAGAATAAAAACAAAACAGCAAATAAGGTTGCCAGGATCATGGTTTTATTGTTACTGGAAGCTCAAATTGAAAATTTACTCTGAGTAATTTTGATGAGATGTTATTCGGGGTCCACAGTAGCAATTAATAAATCAACATTTTCCATTAGTAAATCAATAAGATCATGAATTAATAAAAACTTCCATAAAAATAGTTTTCGTTCCATAAAAAGTCAAAAAGCAATAATTCTTTAAAAAAATCAAATTTCCATTAAAAAAACAAAACCTCTACAAAAAATAGAAAATACATAGAAAGAAAATATGAAAAAACAATAAAAATAATCAAAATTTACCATAAGTAAAACACCAAAAGTTCAAGGAAAGTATAAAAAGCAGAAAACCAAGTAATTTTTCCTTAACATAAATGATTGTTTGCTTGAAATTGAATCGATGCAACGAAGGAGCTACGCTCCCTACTGCATCAATATTTCAGGGTGATTCAACTACACCACATAAGATCAGTGTTTTGAGTTATATATTTAAGGATTAAATATTATATATTTATATATTTAAAGAATTAAATGACGATTTATGATTCATTTCTTGTAATTTTAACTTAAATTATAGCTTTTTTGATAGTTTTTTATGAGAATAGTTGATTTTTTATGAAATTTTTCTAATAATTTATGAAAACTTCGTATTTCTCTCGACTTGGAGGTTTTAATTTTATAATGAAATTTTTGAGTATTTTCTCGCTTTTTCGGAACTTTTATGGAACATAAATTGATTGTTTATGGAAACATTTGATTCACTAATTGTTTTATTGATTTGTTTATTGAAATTTTTGATTTTATTATTGCTATTATCCCTTTTTCTTTTGGTAATTTTGATTTTTCTTACGGATAGTTTTAATTTTTTAATGAGTCGTTTATATTTTAGCCGTAAGATTTTTATTATTATAACAAATGGAGCATAAGATACCCATTATCCAAATATTATAATTCTCACAGGAACAACAGATGGCAAGCTACTGGCAAGATGTCTTGAAGCGAGTGGTGAAAGCCATTACATTTTTGTCGGAACGTGGTTTAGCGTTTCGTGGAGAAGACGAGCTGTTTGGTTCGTCCAAAAATGGGAATTTCATGGGAATTCTCGAGCTAGTTTCAATTTGACCCATTTTTAGCTCAGCATATCGAGAAGCACGGCAATAAGAGGAGTGGGCACGCCAATTATTTGTCTTCTACAATTTGCGACGAGATCATCGACCTTATGGCAGATAAGGTATTTGCGGTTATTACTAGCCGAATAAGAATAGCAAAATACTATTCAATTTCCGTCGATTCTTCTCCCGATGAATCTCATATTGACCAGCTGACAGTCACAGTGAAATATATGGAAGGAACTAGCCCCGTTGATCGATTTCTAACATTTATTCCGAATTGCGGTCATGCGGGTCAGCAGATGGTTGATGCACTTCTCGAGTTTTTGAAAAAACACGACATAGATTTCCAGGATTGCCGAGGACAGTCTTACGATAACGCGCCGAACATGTCGGGAAAATACAAGGGCATGCAAGCGTTGGTTTTGCAAAAAACCCATATGCTTTTTCGTTCCTTGTTGCGCTCATTCGTTGAATTTAGTTGGAAAGGCCGCAGCCAATACCTGTTCATCTGCTGTGGATTACTTCAACTTTGTTCAAAACCTGTTCAACTTTTTCACGGGCTCAACAAGTCGATTCCAGCTATTGACTGAACATCTCTCCAAGACCGAACGGAAGTATACGGTGAAAAACCTAAGTGACACTCGATGGTCGTGTCGGGCTGATGCAACGAAAGCATTGCTTCACGGGTATTCTGAAATCAAATCCGCTCTTTTGACCATTGCTGAGAATGCAGAGGAGAAGGATCTAGTAAAAAATGAAGCACTGTGTCTCTTCAATAAGATGTCACAACTTGAAAATGCGATTTACACCCAGTTCTGGTGCGACATACTGGCAAGATTCGACGCCACTAGTCAGTTTCTCCAAAACCCGGCCACAGCTTTGAAACCAGCAGTCAACTCAATTATCAGTTTGATTGAATACGTTGAATCCAAACGAGCAAAATATGATGAATACGAGTCTAATGGCAAGAAGATGTCAGGCACGGAGAGCTACCGGAAGACGCGATTGCGAACAAAAAACGTTCGACTTAATGAGCTAGGTCGGGCCAAGCAAGCTGAAACTGTTTCAACACAATCTCCAAAGGAAAAATTCAAAGCTGATGCCTTTTCTCCTGTTATTGATCAGCTTAAAGTTTCATTGGCAGAGCGTGCTGAAGCATATAAACAGGTAAAGATAATTACTGGCTTATGTCTTTTATCAAATCTTTGACTTTTTTCTCTTGTCTCATTTATATTTTCCAAAGGTGACAAATTTATTCGAATTCCTGTCGGATTTGGATGCGTCCCCGTCAGCCTTAAAAGAGGGAGCAAAAAGGATGGTTGAAACGTACCCTGCTGACCTTGGTCCGGAGTTAACCAACGAGCTCATCTAACTCGTTTCATTCGCAAAGCAAAGCCGCTACACTCATAACGAGCCAGTAGAGTCGTTCCTCTACAATTTCATTATGAAAAACGACTTGCGTGCCACTTTTCCTAACGCAGAAGTTGCATTGCGAATTTACCTAAGTATTATGGTATCAAACGCAAGTGGTGAGCGGTCATTTTCAAAAATGAAATACATCAAAAATAGGCTGAGGACATCGATGACTAACGAAAGGCTCGTGAATTTGACTCTGTTAAGCATTGAAAACAAGATCTTGAAAGAAATAAGTGTTGACGATATAATTGACTCATTTCAGCTAGCAAAGTCTCGCAGGAAGGCCTTTTAAACTTAAAGTTGTATTTTAACCATACATTTTGATTATCAACCAATAAAAATCATCATCAGAAAATTTTTAGACACAGTATTCTTTTTTTAAAAATTTACATCAAGAAAAGGGCCCCCACACTTCTTTGGCCCCCGGGCCCCCTCAAATGTAAGTCCGGCCCTGTATATATATATATACACACACATTTATACACACAGACATGTGCCCAGTTCGTCCAGCTGAGTCGAATGGTATATGACACTCAGCCCTGTGGGCCTCGGATAAAAAGTCGAGTTTTCAAGCGATTTTAATACCCTTCTATTGATGTAAGAAGGGTAAAAAGGGAAGTTAACATAATGCAATTTTGAACACTTATATGAAGATTTTATAACTTTAATTTGGCGTCAACAAAGCTTCAATCCTGAGCTTCAATTTTGATTATCGATATAGATTCAAGATGCTTAATAAGTACATATTCGTTGAAAATAGTAAATGGAGACTTTGTGTAATTTTCGAATATACTCGTTGCAGTTCAAAACCAGACCACTCGAGCCAATCGATGCTGCTCTAATTCTATACAGTCGCATAGTGTGGCTAGTCCGCTGTATGTGCTATACAACGCAACAGATGCGACACAATATAATGCAAGCGGCATCGATTGGTGTGATTGGTCTTGTTCGGTTTTGCACTGCAACGAGTATATTGTCATCTCACAATTATGTGCTCTCAGGTATTGTTTTGGTCATATCTCCATGAAGGATTATCCAATCATAATGAAATTTTGACCAGTTATTTGGAGATCTCATAACTTTGATTTGGCATCAACAAAACCAAAATCGGTACACAAATAGCTCAGTATGTAATCGGAAACTAAACTGTTTGATTACTATTATAATAGGCCTTCAAGTACTGTTTCGTTAATATCTTCGTAACAAAATGTTCGAATGAATAAAAAATCAATAGCGTATTATGGAAATGTTGTAGCTTCCATTTACCGTCAACAGAACTGAAATCGGTTCACAGATGGCTGAGAAACCGATGTGACATTATTTGTAACGCACACACACACATACACACTCACATACACACACATACACACACATACATACACACAGACATGTGCTCAGTTCTTCGAGCTGAGTCGAATGGTATATGACAATCGGCCCTGTGGGCCTCGAATAAAAAGTCGAGTTTTCAAGCGATCTTAATACCCTTCTATTGATGTAAGAAGGGTAAAAAGGGAAGTTAACATAATGAAATTTTGAACACTTATTTTAAGATTTTATAAACTTAATTTGGCGTTAACAAAGCTTCAATCCTGAGCTTCAATTTTGATTATCGATATGGATTCAAGATGCTTAATAAGTACATATTCGTTGAAAATAGTAAATGGAGACTTTGTGTAATTTTCGAATATACTCGTTGCAGTTCAAAACCAGACCACTCGAGCCAATCGATGCTGCTCTAATTCTCTACAGTCGCATAGTGTGGCTAGTCCGCTGTACGTGCTATACAACGCAACAGATGCGACACAATAGAATGCAAGCGGCATCGATTGGTGTGATTGGTCTTGTTCGGTTTTGCGCTGCAACGAGTATATTGTCATCTCACAATTATGTGCTCTCAGGTATTGTTTTGGTCATATCTCCATGAAGGATTATCCAATCATAATGAAATTTTGACCAGTTATTTGGAGATCTCATAGCTTTGATTTGGCATCAACAAAACCAAAATCGGTAGACAAATAGCTCAGTATGTAATCGGAAACTAAACTGTTTGATTACTATTATAATAGGCCTTCAAGTACTGTTTCGATAATATCTTCGTAACAAAATGTTCGAATGAATAAAAAATCAATAGCGTATTATGGAAATGTTGTAGCTTCCATTTGCCGTCAACAGAACTGAAATCGGTTCACAGATGGCTGAGAAACCGATGTGACATTATTTGTAACGCACACACACATACACACACACACACACATAAACACACACATAAACACACACATACATACACACAGACATGTGCTCAGTTTTTCGAGCTGATTCGAATGGTATATGACACTCGGCCCTGTGGGCCTTGAATAAAAAGTCGAGCTTTCAAGCGATCTTAATACCCTTCTATTGATGTAAGAAGGATAAAAAGGGAAGTTAACATAATGAAATTTTGAACACTTATTTGAAGATTTTATAACTTTAATTTGGCGTCAACAAAGCTTCAATCCTGAGCTTCAATTTTGATTATCGATATAGATTCAAGATGCTTAAGAAGTACATATTCGTTGAAAATAGTAAATGGAGACTTTGTGTAATTTTCGAATATACTCGTTGCAGTTCAAAACCAGACCACTCGAGCCAATCGATGCTGCTCTAATTCTATACAGTCACATAGTGTGGCTAGTCCACTGTATGTGCTATACAACGCAACAGATGCGACACAATAGAATGCAAGCGGCATCGATTGGTGTGATTGGTCTTGTTCGGTTTTGCACTGCAACGAATATATTGTCATCTCACAATTATGTGCTCTCAAGTATTGTTTTGGTCATATCTCCATGAAGGATTATCCAATCATAATGAAATTTTGACCAGTTATTTGGAGATCTCATAGCTTTGATTTGGCACCAACAAAACTAAAATCGGTACACAAATAGCTCAGTATGTAATCGGAGACTAAACTGTTTGATTACTATTATAATAGGCCTTCAAGTACTGTTTCGTTCATATCTTCGTAACAAAATGTCCGAATGAATAAAAAATCAATAGCGTTTTATGGAAATGTTGTAGCTTCCATTTGCCGTCAACAGAACTGAAATCGGTTCACAGATGGCTGAGAAACCGATGTGAAATTATTTGTAACGCACAAACACACACACACACACACACACACACACACACACACACACACACACACACACACACACACACACACACACACACACACACACAGACATGTGCTCGGTTCGTCGAGCTGAGTCGAATGGTATATGACACTCAGTATGTGGGCCTCGAATAAAAAGTCGAGTTTTCAAGCGATCTTAATACCCTTCTATTGATGTAAGAAGGGTAAAAAGGGAAGTTACCATAATGAAATTTTGAACACTTATTTGAAGATTTTATAACTTTAACTTGGCGTTAACAAAGCTTCAATCCTGAGCTTCAATTTTGATTATCGATATGGATTCAAGATGCTTAATAAGTACATATTCGTTGAAAATAGTAAGTGGAGACTTTGTGTAATTTTCGAATATACTCGTTGCAGTTCAAAACCAGACCACTCGAGCCAATCGATGTTGCTCTAATTCTATACAGTCGCATAGTGTGGCTAGTCCGCTGTATGTGCTATACAACGCAACAGATGCGACACAATAGAATGCAGATGGCTGAGAAACCGATGTGACATTATTTGTAACGCACACACACATACACACTCACATACACACACATACACACACATACATACACACAGACATGTGCTCAGTTCGTCGAGCTGAGTCGAATGGTATATGACAATCGGCCCTGTGGGCCTCGAATAAAAAGTCGAGTTTTCAAGCGATCTTAATACCCTTCTATTGATGTAAGAAGGGTAAAAAGGGAAGTTAACAAAATGAAATCGTTAATTTGTATAGGCTCAATCGAATCAACTTTACAGAGCCAAATTTTCATATTTGTATACATCATGTATCTTAAATCTAATGTTAAGGGAATAGAGCCGATTATTCGCGGCCGTCTCGAGGTTAATAGGAATAACAATTTAACGGATAGGGAGATGGGTGGGAATTTAAAGTATGGTTGTAGTACATATTCGTTGAAAATAGTAAATGGAGACTTTGTGTAATTTTCGAATATACTCGTTGCAGTTCAAAACCAGACCACTCGAGCCAATCGATGCTGCTCTAATTCTATACAGTCACATAGTGTGGCTAGTCCGCTGTATGTGCTATACAACGCAACAGATGCGACACAATAGAATGCAAGCGGCATCGATTGGTGTGATTGGTCTTGTTCGGTTTTGCACAGCAACGAATATATTGTCATCTCACAATTATGTGCTCTCAGGTATTGTTTTGGTCATATCTCCATGAAGGATTATCCAATCATAATGAA
This sequence comes from Aedes japonicus, assembly GCA_034211315.2. NCBI lineage: Eukaryota > Metazoa > Arthropoda > Insecta > Diptera > Culicidae > Aedes > Aedes japonicus. The sequence goes on along the minus strand of JASCZW010002402.1, from coordinate 52,008 downwards.
ATTTTGACCAGTTATTTGGAGATCTCATAGCTTTGATTTGGCATCAACAAAACTAAAATCGGTACACAAATAGCTCAGTATGTAATCGGAGACTAAACTGTTTGATTACTATTATAATAGGCCTTCAAGTACTGTTTCGTTCATATCTTCGTAACAAAATGTCCGAATGAATAAAAAATCGATAGCGTTTTATGGAAATGTTGTAGCTTCCATTTGCCGTCAACAGAACTGAAATCGGTTCACAGATGGCTGAGAAACCGATGTGACATTATTTGCAACACACACACACATACACACACATACACACACATACATACACACAGACATGTGCTCAGTTCGTCGAGCTGAGTCGAATGGTATATGACACTCGGCCCTGTGGGCCTCGAATAAAAAGTCGAGTTTTCAAGCGATCTTAATACCCTTCTATTGATGTAAGAAGGGTAAAAAGGGAAGGTACCATATTGAAATTTTGAACACTTATTTGAAGATTTTATAACTTTAATTTGGCGTCAACAAAGCTTCAATCCTGAGCTTCAATTTTGATTATCGATATGGATTCAAGATGCTTAATAAGTACATATTCGTTGAAAATAGTAAATGGAGACTTTGTGTAATTTTCGAATATACTCGTTGCAGTTCAAAACCAGACCACTCGAGCCAATCGATGCTGCTCTAATTCTATACAGTCGCATAGTGTGGCTAGTCCGCTGTATATGCTATACAACGCAACAGATGCGACACAATAGAATGCAAGCGGCATCGATTGGTGTGATTGGTCTTGTTCGGTTTTGCACTGCAACGAGTATATTGTCATCTCACAATTATGTGCTCTCAGGTATTGTTTTGGTCATATCTCCATGAAGGATTATCCAATCATAATGAAATTCTGACCAGTTATTTGGAGATCTTATAGCTTTAATTTGGCACCAACAAAACTAAAATCGGTACACAAATAGCTCAGTATGTATACGGAGACTAAACTGTTTGATTACTATTATAATAGGCCTTCAAGTACTGTTTCGTTAATATCTTCGTAACAAAATGTTCGAATGAATAAAAAATCAATAGCGTTTTATGGAAATGTTGTAGCTTCCATTTGCCGTCAACAGAACTGAAATCGGTTCACAGATGGCTGAGAAACCGATGTGACATTATTTGTAACGCACACACACACATACACACACATAAACACACACATACATACACACAGACATGTGCTCAGTTTGTCGAGCTGAGTCGAATGGTATATGACATTTGGCCCTGTCGGCCTTGAATAAAAAGTCGAGTTTTCAAGCGATCTTAATACCCTTCTATTGATGTAAGAAGGATAAAAAGGGAAGTTAACATAATGAAATTTTGAACACTTATTTGAAGATTTTATAACTTTAATTTGGCGTTAACAAAGCTTCAATCCTGAGCTTCAATTTTGATTATCGATATGGATTCAAGATGCTTAATAAGTACATATTCGTTGAAAATAGTAAATGGAGACTTTGTGTAATTTTCGAATATACTCGTTGCAGTTCAAAACCAGACCACTCGAGCCAATCGATGCTGCTCTAATTCTATACAGTCGCATAGTGTGGCTAGTCCGCTGTACGTGCTATACAACGCAACAGATGCGACACAATAGAATGCAAGCGGCATCGATTGGTGTGATTGGTCTTGTTCGGTTTTGCACTGCAACGAATATTTTGTCATCTCACAATTATGTGCTCTCAGGTATTGTTTTGGTCATATCTCCATGAAGGATTATCCAATCATAATGAAATTCTGACCAGTTATTTGGAGATCTCATAACTTTGATTTGGCACCAACAAAACTAAAATCGGTACACAAATAGCTCAGTATGTAATCGGAGACTAAACTGTTTGATTACTATTATAATAGGCCTTCAAGTACTGTTTCGTTAATATCTTCGTAACGAAATGACCGAATGAATAAAACACCAATAGCGTTCTATGGAAATGTTGTAGCTTCCATTTGCCGTCAACAGAACTGAAATCGGTTCACAGATGGCTGAGAAACCGATGTGACATTATTTGTAACGCACACACACACATACACACTCACACACACACACATACACACACATACATACACACAGACATGTGCTCAGTTCGTCGAGCTGAGTCGAATGGTATATGATAATGGTAGATGGCCGAGAAACCGATGTGACATTATTTGTAACGCACATACACACATACACACTCACACACACACACATACACACACATACATACACACAGACATGTGCTCAGTTCGTCGAGCTGAGTCGAATGGTATATGACAATCGGCCCTGTGGGCCTCGAATAAAAAGTTGAGTTTTCAAGCGATCTTAATACCCTTCTATTGATGTAAGAAGGGTAAAAAGGGAAGTTAACATAATGAAATTTTGAACACTTATTTGAAGATTTTATAACTCTAATTTGGCGTTAACAAAGCTTCAATCCTGAGCTTCAATTTTGATTATCGATATGGATTCAAGATGCTTAATAAGTACATATTCGTTGAAAATAGTAAATGGAGACTTTGTGTAATTTTCGAATATACTCGTTGCAGTTCAAAACCAGACCACTCGAGCCAATCGATGCTGCTCTAATTCTATACAGTCGCATAGTGTGGCTAGTCCGCTGTACGTGCTATACAACGCAACAGATGCGACACAATAGAATGCAAGCGGCATCGATTGGTTTGATTGGTCTTGTTCGGTTTTGCACTGCAACGAGTATATTGTCATCTCACAATTATGTGCTCTCAGGTATTGTTTTGGTCATATCTCAATTAAAGATTATCCAATCATAATGAAATATTGACCAGTTATTTGGAAATCTCAAAGCTTTGATTTGGCACCAACAAAACTAAAATCGGTACACAAATAGCTCAGCATGTAATCGGAGACTAAACTGTTTGATTACTAATATAATAGGCCTTCAAGTACTGTTTCGTTAATATCTTCGTAACAAAATGTTCGAATGAATAAAAAATCAATAGCGTTCTATGGAAATGTTGTAGCTTCCATTTGCCGTCAACAGAACTGAAATCGGTTCACAGATGGCTGAGAAACCGATGTGACATTATTTGTAACGCACACACACACATACACACACCTAACCACCCACACACACACACACACACACACACACACACACACACACACACACACACACACACACACACACACACACACACACACACACATAATATGGCGGCATTATGGACGACGGCCAAGTACCCGGTTCAGGAGGTTGTGTCTACCACAAACGAAGGCTTTGCGGTTGTAAAAGTGAATGGAGTGTTCTTCTGCAGCTGCTACGCACCGCCAAGATGGTCGATCGAACAGTTTACCAATATGCTAGATCGGATGACAACGGAGCTAATTGGCCTGACCCCGTTGGTAATAGCGGCGGACTTCAAGGCTTGGGCGCTCGAGTGGGGAAGCCGCCTTACCAACCCTAGGGGCCAAATACTTCTGGAGGCCTTGGTTAGGCTCAACGTAGACCTAGCCAATGTGGATACCAAGAGTACCTACCACAGAAACGGAGTGGAATCGATTATCGATATAACATTCAGCAGTCCTGGGCTGATAAGCAATTGGAGGTTGGATGATGGCTACACCCAAAGCGAGGGTTGTGGAAGTAGTTCGCCTCCCCACGGTGCACCCTGGAAACGTTAGGCTCCCCCTAACGGTTAAACGGACTACGGAGGGAGCGTCATTGGGCGCATTGGGGTGGATGTCAGTAAAACCCCAATTATGGCAACTGGCTGTTAAAGGAAAACGAGCGGAAACGTGCAATCGGGCTGGCAACTGTGTCGACCCCCTTAGTACTGCCGGGTGACACCGCGCAGGAAACGGCGGGGTTCCCTTCGGCACAGGCTGTCTCCGTCCCACTTAAACCGTGGCAGGCCTCCAGTACGTTCCATTCTCCACCGCCCGACCTCGCCAGTCGGGCGGGAGTAGGCTCAGATGACCCTATACCTGTCTTACGCCGATCCGGCTCTGAACACGGTTCCCCATGAAGGGCCGTGTCAACCCTAGCATGGCCTCCCTGCTTGCATAGACAACCATGGGATCAAGAAGGCGACTACTCCACGTGGGCTTGGATAGCGGCTGGAGGGGGACCCAACAGAATGGAGGAAAATAAAAATAAAAATAAAAACGAAAATGAAAAAACCAAAAAAAATCAGGAGAATATAGAGGCAGAGGAGAAGACGAAGGAGAAAGCGAACCCGTTCGCTAAAGGCGGCCTAGCGAGATCCCCAACAAGGAAAATGGTGGGATCCGGCGTGTCCGACACCTGTGGAAGTGCCACGGCATCAGAAGCAGGTGCCGCCAGGCTAGGCGTGGCCATGGATGGGCCGGGACTCATCCGGGCCATGGATAGGATGCGGGAAAGCATCCCCAAGGTCGTAGAGGTGTCCGAGCAGTTGGACGCGATCATTGACTTCACGTCATCGCGTTGCATCATCGCTAAGGACCTGAAAATGAGCCTCCTTAGGCTACGCCTTACAGTGCAGGCTGCCTGTAAGGAGAGAGAGGAGCTGGAGGCCAAGCTCCTAGCCAAGCAAAGCGCCAAAGAACTGGCGCGGCTAGTTGCTACGGAAAGGGCGAGGGAGATAGCCTCGAAGCAGACGCAGACGGAAGTGTCCGTCTCCGTCGGAGACTCCACCCCATCTACCATGGGAGCAGGGAGCTCCAAGCGGGCTAGGCAGTCCCCGGGCGAAACGGCACCGGGCGCTTCTAAGAAGCGCATCGTGTCGGATGCCACTACAGGCAAGAGAACCTACGCGAACGCGGCGGCGGGGTCAGAGGGTCCATCCTCGCGACCGGATTTAACGGGCAGCAAAGAGAGTGGCCCCGGCGCTGAGCCCAGCGCTGAAGGCGCGAATCCCAGCTCAAGAGTTGTCTCAAGCGCCGATGGGGGCCCGAGCGGTAGGGCCCCCATACAACAACCGCAGGTAGCACGGAAGCTAGCAGGAGAACGAGGGAGGACCACGGGAATGGCAGTGAGGGCCAATGGAAAAAGGTCCGAAATAGGAATAGATCGAAAAAAGAAAAGGATAAGCGACAGGTGGCCCGCAAGCGCAACCACGGTGAGGCCCTCATCGTCAAGACCGACGCGTCTAAGTACTCGGAGGTCTTGAAAGCGATGCGCGGGGACGCTAATTTGGCGGGCCTGGGAGCCGACGTGCGGAGTATACGCCGTACCTGCACCGGCGAGATGCTCCTGGAGCTGAAGAAGTCTACCCAGTCGAAGGGTCCGGCTTACAGAGACCTGGCAAGAAAGGCCTTAGGTGAGGGTGTGGAGGTACGCGCCCTCGTCTCACAGGTGACGATCCAGTTCAAAAACCTGGATGAGATCACCGAGGTAGACGAGATCTCCACTGCACTTAAGGAGCAGTGCAAGGTTGAGGTTGCCACCGCAGACATACGACTGCGGAAGGGTCCACTTGGAACCCAGGTTGCAACCATAAGAGTAGCGGCAGTCGACGCAGACGCGGCGTTGAAAGTGGCGAAGGTGAAGGTGGGATGGTCGATATGCCCATTTAGCCTACACCAGCCGCCGAAGGCATGCTTCAGATGCCTAGAAAGCGGGCACATGTCCTGGGAATGCAAAGGCCCAGATAGGAGCAACATGTGCAGAAGGTGTGGCAGCACAAGCCACAAGGCGCGGGACTGCAAAAGTCCCCCCAAATGCTTGATGTGCGCCGGGAAACCGGACGATAAGCACGTCATGGGGGGGGCGAAGTGCCCGGCCGCCAAGGGTAAACCAACGAGCCAACCATGATGCGGGTCACACAACTAAACCTGAACCACTGTGAGGCCGCCCAGCAACTGTTGTGTCAGTCAGTTCGCGAGTCGGCATCGGATATCGCCATAGTTTCCGACCCATACCGTGTCCCAGCCGGCAACGGCAATTGGGTCACGGACAGGTCCAATATGGCGGCATTATGGACGACGGGCAAGTACCCGGTTCAGGAGGTTGTGTCTTCCACCAATGAAGGCTTCGCGGTTGTAAAAGTGAATGGAGTGTTCTTCTGCAGCTGCTACGCACCGCCAAGATGGTCGATTGAACTGTTTTCAAGCATGCTCGACCGTATGACAAGTGAGCTAACTGGCCTATACCCGATGGTAATAGCAGGGGACTTCAACGCTTGGGCGACCGAGTGGGGGAGCCGCCTTACCAACCCCAGGGGCCAGATTCTTCTGGAGGCCTTGGCTAGGCTCAACGTGGACCTAGCCCACGTGGGTACCAAGAGTACATACCACAGAAATGGAGCGGAATCGATAATCGACGTTACCTTCAGCAGTCCTGGGCTGCTCAATGATTGGAGGGTGGATGATGGCTACACCCATAGCGACCACTTGGTGGTTCGTTATTGTATCGTCCACAATACAAGGCAGCGTGTGGAAGGAGTAGCATCCACTCCATTCGCCCGCAGATGGAGGACGTCCTACTTTGATGTAGAGACTTTTAAAGAGGCGCTTGAGAGGGAACGGATTTTACGCGAAACCCAGGAACCTTGCGGCGAACGACTTGTGATGGCACTTACACGAGCGTGCGATGCGACCATGCCGAGGGAAGTCAAACCGAGGAATGGAAGATCGCCGGTGTATTGGTGGACAGAGTCGATCGCCGACCTCCGAAGAACTTGTCTCCACGCTAGACGGAGGATGCAAAGAGCGCGGTCAGACGCCGATAGAATCGAGCACAGAGAGGTGCTTGTCGCCGCGAAGGCCGCTCTAAAGAGGGAGATAAAGGCCAGCAAGCGAGCTTGCTTCGAGGGTCTGTGTCAGAGGGCCAATGCGAACCCGTGGGGTGACGCCTATCGGGTAGTAATGGCCAAAACCAGGGGATCGGCGGCTCCAACCGAGCGTTCATCAGAGCTGCTGCAGGTGATCGTTGGGGGACTCTTTCCGAGCCACGACCCGAGTCCATGGCCCCCCGCCGCCGTAGATTTGTCCCATGACCAGCGTTCCAGTATCCCAGACCTTAACGCTGTCATAGCGACGGAAGGGTGGACGGCCCCGCCGAACACCCGCGACCACGTGGGCATTGATAACGGCACAACGGGGGCCGGCGACGAGGCGACGGTGACGAATGACGAACTCATTGCGATAGCAAAGTTGCTAAAGGTGAACAAAGCGCCGGGACCTGATGGTATCCCGAACCTGGCCGTCAAGACGGCTATCTTGCTGGATCCCGAAATGTTCAGGGTGGTGATGCAAAATTGTCTGGACGAGGGCGTCTTCCCGGACGCCTGGAAAATTCAGAACCTTGTGTTGCTACCAAAGACAGGGAAGCCACCAGGAGATCCATCGGCATATAGACCTATATGTCTGTTGGATACAGTGGGTAAGGTGCTCGAGAGGGTACAGGCGGTCTGTCGGACAATCAGTTTGGCTTCCGCAAAGGGAAGTCGACGGTGGATGCCATCCTGTCTGTCACCAAGACGGCTGAGGTGGCAATCCAGCGCAAGAGGCGAGGAGTACGCTACTGTGCAGTGGTCACCCTTGACGTGAGAAACGCCTTCAACAGCGCCAGTTGGGTGGCTATTGCCGACTCGCTCCAGCGCCTACAGGTTCCTGGGTACCTGTACAAGATTCTGGGAAACTACTTCCAGAATCGCGTACTGGTGTACAACACGGAGGAGGGACAGAAACGTGTACATATCACCGCAGGCGTCCCACAAGGTTTGATCCTGGGTCCGGTGCTATGGAACACGATGTACGACGAAGTGTTACGGCTCGAGTTCCCGAGCGGGGTGAAGATAGTCGGGTTCGCGGACGACATCACCATGGAAATATGTGGTGAATCCATCGAAGAGGTGGAGCTGACGGCCTCACACTCCATCGGCATTGTGGAGAGATGGATGCGCTCCAAAAAACTGGAGCTAGCTTACCATAAGACTGAGGTCACGGTTGTCAACAACCGAAAATCGGAGCAATACGCTACGATTAGTGCAGGCAATTGCACTATTGAATCGAAGAGATCTCTGATCTATCTTGGGGTCATGATCGACGATAAGCTGTCCTTTACCAGCCACGTCGATTACGCTTGCAAGAAAGCCTCCATGGCTATCTCGGCATTATTCCGCATGATGTCGAATAGCTCGGCGGTGCAAGGGAGTAAGCGTAAACTCCTGGCCAGTGTCGCCCTGTCCATACTTAGGTACGGCGGGCCGGCATGGATCACCGCCTTGAACATGAAGTGCTACCTAGGTAAGCTAGAGAGTACACACAGGCTAATGTGCCTAAGAGTGGTTAGTGCATACCGAACGGTATCACGCGACGCGGTCTGTGTCCTAGCGGGGATGATGCCAATAGGCATCGTCATAAAAGAGGATGCAGAGTGCTTCGAGCAACGTGGAACAAGAGGTATTCGAAAGACCACTAGAGCCGCATCAATGGTTAAGTGGCAGAGGGAATGGAATAACTCCACCAAAGGTCGGTGGACCCACCGACAAATCCCGGAACTATCCGGGTGGGTCGGTAGGCGAAACGGGGAGGTTAACTTCCACTTAACGCAGATTCTGTCAGGCCATGGGTGCTTTACACAATATCTGCACAAATATGGGCATGCACAGTCCTCCGCATGTACCGAGTGCGCGGGAGCAGAGAAAACCGCGGAACATGTATTCTTCACATGTCCTCGCTTCGACGGCGCGAGATCCGGCATGATGGCCGTAAGCGGTCACGACACGACTCCGGATAATTTGGTCCCGAGGATGTGCCAGGACCGGGACATCTGGGACGCGGTATGCGTAGCAGCCTCCCAGATTGTCCTCGATCTTCAATTGAAATGGCGAAACGACCAAAGGCAGGTCGAAAGGGCGACCTAACTACTGAAGACCTAAGTAGTTAGACATAGTGGGTGCTTAATTAGCACAAGAGCCCCCTCCCCGAAGTAATACCGAAAGGTGGTTCCGGGGAGGGAGAAAGGCTTAAGGCACGGGTGGGTTTTTAGTGGGTCGAGGAGTTGGCATCCTCATCCCCACACCCTGAGTTCATCAGGTGTCTGGTTGCAAATTTTCCATCCCGTCTAAAAAAAAAAAAAAAAAAAATAACACCCATAGCGACCACTTGGCGGTTCGATATTGTATCGTCCACAATACAAGGCAGCGTGCAGAAGGAGGAGCATCCACTCCATTCGCCCGCAGATGGAGGACGTCCTACTTTGATGTAGAGACCTTTAAAGAGGCGCTTGAGAGTGAACGAAATTTACGCGAAACCCAGGAAACTTGCGGCGAACGACTCGTTATGACACTTACACGAGCGTGCGATGCGACCATGCCGAGGGAAGTCAAACCGAGGAATGGAAGATCGCCGGTGTATTGGTGGACGGAGTCGATCGCCGACCTCCGAAGAACATGCCTCCACGCAAGACGGAGGGTGCAGAGAGCGTGGTCAGACGCCGAGAGAATCGAGCGTAGAGGGGTGCTAGTCGCCGCGAAGGCCGCACTAAAGAGGGAGATAAAGGCCAGCAAGCGAGCCTGCTCCAAGGATCTGTGTCTGATGGCCAATGCGAACCCGTGGGGTGACGCCTATCGGGTAGTAATGGCCAAAACCAGAGGATCGGCGGCTCCAACCGAGCGTTCATCAGAGCTGCTGCAGGTGATCGTTGGGGGACTCTTTCTGAGCCACGACCCGAGTCCATGGCCCCCCGCCGCCGTAGATTTGTCCCATGACCAGCGTTCCAGTATCCCAGACCTTAACGTGGTCATAGCGACGGAAGGGTGGACGGCTCCGCCGAACACCCGTGACCACGTGGGCATTGATAACGGCACAACGGGGGCCGGCGACGAGGCGATGGTGACGAACGAAGAACTCATTGCGATAGCAAAGTCGCTAAAGGTGAACAAAGCGCCGGGACCTGATGGTATCCCGAACCTGGCCATCAAGACGGCTATCTTGCTGGATCCCGGAATGTTCAGAGTGGTGATGCAAAAGTGTCTGGACGAGGGCGTCTTCCCGGCGATTGCTCGAGAGGGTAATCCTCAACAGACTGACAACGTACACGGAGGGTACAGGCGGTCTGTCGGACAATCAGTTTGGCTTCCGCAAAGGGAAGTCGACGGTGGATGCCATCCTGTCCGTCACCAAGACGGCCGAGGTGGCAATCCAGCGCAAGAGGCGAGGAGTACGCTACTGTGCAGTGGTCACCCTTGACGTGAGAAACGCCTTCAACAGCGCCAGTTGGGTGGCTATCGCCGACTCGCTCCAGCGCCTACAGGTTACTTGTACAAGATTCTCGGAAGCTACTTCCAGAATCGCGTACTGGTATACAATACAGAGGCAGGCCAGAAACGTGTACAGATCACCGCAGGCGTCCCACAAGGTTCGATCCTGGGTCCGGTGCTATGGAACACGATGTACGACGAGGTACTGCGGCTTGAGTTCCCGAGCGGGGTAAAGATTGTCGGGTTCGCAGACGACATTACCCTAGAGATATGTGGTAAATCCATCGAAGAGGTCGAGTTAACGGCCTCACACTCCATTGGCATTGTGGAGAGATGAATGAGCTCCAGGCACGTGGAGCTAGCCCACCATAAGACTGAGGTCACGGTGGTGAACAATAAGAAATCGGAGCAACATGCGACTATCAGTGCAGGTAACTGCACAGTAGAATCGAAGAGGTTCTTGAGGTATCTTGGGGTCATGATCGACGACAAGCTGTCCTTTGTCAGTCACGTCGATTACGCTTGCAAGAAAGCCTCAATGGCTATATCGGCATTATCCCGCCTGATGTCGAATAGCTCGGCGGTGCAAGGGAGTAAGCGTAAACTCCTGGCCAGCGACGCCCTGTTCATTCTTAGGTACGGCGGGCCGGCATGGATCACCGCCTTGAGTACCAAGAGCTACGTAAGTAAGCTAGAGAGTACACACAGGCTCATGTGCCTAAGAGTGGTTAGTGCTTATCGAACGGTATCACGCGACGCGGTCTGCGTCCTAGCGGGGATGGTGCCAATAGGAATGGTCATAAAAGAGGACGTAGAGTGCTTCGAACAACGTTTAACAAGAGGTATTCGAAAGACCACTAGAGCCGTTTCTATGGTTAAGTGGCAAAGGGAATGGAATAACTCCACCAAAGGTCGGTGGACCCACCGACTAATCCCGGAATTAACCGGGTGGGTCGGTAAGCGACACGGGGAGGTGAACTTCCACTTAACGCAGATATTGTCTGGCCACGGCTGTTTTAGACAATACCTGCACAAATATGGGCATGCACTGTCCTCCGCATGCAGCGAATGCACGGGAGTTGAGGAAACTGCAGAACATGTGTTCTTCGCATGTCCTCGCTTCGACGGCGCGAGATCAGGCATGTTTGCCGTAAGCGGTCAAGACACGACTCCGGAGCACTTGGTCCCGAGGATGTGTCAGGACCGGGACATCTGGGACGCGGTATGCGTAACAGCCTCCCAGATCGTCCTCGATCTCCAACAAAAATGGCGAAACGACCAAAGGCAGGTCGCAGGGACAACCTAACTACTAAAGCCCTAAGTAGTTAGACATAGTGGGTGCTGAACAAGCACAAGAGCCCCCTCCCCGAAATAATACCGAAAGGTAGTTCCGGGGAGGGCCGGGGCTTAAGGCACGGGTGGGTTTTTAGTGGGTCGAGGAGTTGGCACCCTCATCCCCACACCCTGAAATCTTCAGGTGTCTGGTTGCAGATTTTCCGTCCCGTCTAAAACACACACACACACACACACGTTCACACACACACACAAACACGTACACACACACACACACACATACACACACACACACACACACACAGATATGTGCTCAGTTCGTCGAGCTGAGTCGAATGGTATATGACACGAATAAAAAGTCGAGTTTTCAAGCGATGTTAATACCCTTCTATTGATGTAAGAAGGGTTAAAAAAGTAGGTTAACATAATGAAATTTTGAACATCGATGCTGCTCTAATTCTATACATAGTGTGGCTAGTCCGCTGTATGTGCTATACAACGCAACAGATGCGACACAATAGAATGCAAGCGGCATCGATTGGTGTGATTGGTCTTGTTCGGTTTTGCACTGCAACGAGTATATTGTCATCTCACAATTATGTGCTCTCAGGTATTGTTTTGGTCATATCTCCATGAAGGATTATCCAATCATAATGAAATTTCGACCGTTTATTTGGAGATCTCATAGCTTTGATTTGGCATCAACAAAACTAAAATCGGTACACAAATAGCTCAGTATGTAATCGGAGACTAAACTGTTTGATTACTATTATAATAGGCCTTCAAGTACTGTTTCGTTCATATCTTCGTAACGAAATGTCCGAATGGAAAAAAATCAATAACGTTCTATGGGAATGTTATAGCTTCCATTTGCCGTCAACAGAACTGAAATCGGTTCACAGATGGCTGAGAAACCGATGTGACATTATTTGTAACGCACACACACACATACATACACACACATACATACACACAGACATGTGCTCAGTTCGTCGAGCTGAGTCGAATGGTATATGACACTCGGCCCTGTGGGCCTCGAATAAAAAGTCGAGTTTTCAAGCGATCTTAATACCCTTCTATTGATGTAAGAAGGGTTAAAAGGGAAGTTAACATAATGAAATTTTGAACACTTATTTGAAGATTTTATAACTTTAATTTGGCGTTAACAAAGCTTCAATCCTGAGCTTCAATTTTGATTATCGACATGGATTCAAGATGCTTAATAAGTACATATTCGTTGAAAATAGTAAATGGAGACTTTGTGTAATTTTCGAATATACTCGTTGCAGTTCAAAACCAGACCACTCGAGCCAATCGATGCTGCTCTAATTCTATACAGTCGCATAGTGTGGCTAGTCCGCTGTATGTGCTATACAACGCAACAGATGCGACACAATAGAATGCAAGCGGCATCGATTGGTGTGATTGGTCTTGTTCGGTTTTGCACTGCAACGAGTACATTGTTATCTCACAATTATGTGCTCTCAGGTATTGTTTTGGTCATATCTCCATGAAGGATTATCCAATCATAATGAAATTTTGACCAGTTATTTGAAGATCTCATAGCTTTGATTTGGCACCAACAAAACTTAAATCGGTACACAAATAGCTCAGTATGTAATCGGAGACTAAACTGTTTGATTACTATTATAATAGGCCTTCAAGTACTGTTTCGTTCATATCTTCGTAACGAAATGTCCGAATGAAAAAAAATCAATAACGTTTTATGGAAATGTTGAAGCTTCCATTTGCCGTCAACAGAACTGAAACCGGTTCTCAGATGGCTGAGAAACCGATGTGACATTATTTGTAACGCACACACACATACACACAAACATACATACACACACATACATACACACAGACATGTGCTCAGTTCGTCGAGCTGAGTCGAATGGCATATAACACTCGGCCCTGTGGGCCTCGAATAAAAAGTCGAGTTTTCAAGCAATCTTTATACCCTTCTATTTATGTAAGAAGGGTAAAAAGGGAAGTTAACATAATGAAATTTTGAACATTTATTTGAAGATTTTATGACTTTTATTTGACGTTAACAAAGCTTCAATCCTGAGCTTGAATTTTGATTATCGATATGGATTCAAGATGCTTAATAAGTACATATTCGTTGAAAATAGTAAATGGAGACTTTGTGTAATTTTCGAATATACTCGTTGCAGTTCCAAACCAGACCACTCGAGCCAATCGATGCTGCTCTAATTCTATACAGTCGCATAGTGTGGCTAGTCCGCTGTATGTGCTATACAACGCAACAGATGCGACACAATAGAATGCAAGCGGCATCGATTGGTGTGATTGGTCTTGTTCGGTTTTGCACTGCAACGAGTATATTGTCATCTCACAATTAAGTGCTCTAAGGTATTGTTCTGGTCATATCTCCATGAAGAATTATCTAATCATAATGAAATTCTGACCAAAGTTTTGGAGATTTCATAGCTTTGATTTGGCACCAACAAAACTAAAATCGGTACACAAATAGTTCAGTATGTAATCGGAGACTAAACTGTTTGATTACTATTATAATAGGCCTTCAAGTACTGTTTCGTTCATATCTTCGTAACGAAATGTCCGAATGAAAAAAAATCAATAACGTTCTATGGGAATGTTATAGCTTCCATTTGCCGTCAACAGAACTGAAATCGGTTCACAGATGGCTGAGAAACCGATGTGACATTATTTGTAACGCACACACACACATACACACACATACACACACATACATACACACAGACATGTGCTCAGTTCGTCGAGCTGAGTCGAATGGTATATGACACTCGGCCCTGTGGGCCTCGAATAAAAAGTCGAGTTTTCAAGCGATCTTAATACCCTTCTATTGATGTAAGAAGGATAAAAAGGGAAGTTAACATAATGAAATTTTGAACACCGAGAAACCGATGTGCACCTGAGAAACCGATGTGACATTATTTGTAACGCACACACACATACACACACACACATACACACACATACATACACACAGAAATGTGCTCAGTTCGTCGAGCTGAGTCGAATGGTATGTGACACTCGGCCCTGTGGGCCTCGAATAAAAAGTCGAGTTTTCAAGCGATCTTAATACCCTTCTATTGATGTTAGAAAGGTAAAAAGGGAAGTTAACATAATGAAATTTTGAACACTTATTTGAAGATTTTATAACTATAATCCTGAACCCAAAATAGGCGTTGATAGTATTTGATGCACTGGTAATTGAAAGACTCACAACTGTTGTATTATGAATGTCGTAATACAACAATTGATCGTTGCCCATCATTCAAAATTTGCCGCAGTGTAGACAACAACTTCCAAAAGCACGTGCCATAAAAAATATCGTTTTTCTTTTAAATATACATATGTATGCGTGAGTAGTTGAAAGGAAGCGATCTAAATATATGTTGGTGCATTTTCATCTCTTCATGCATATGTATGCGTATTCGTCTAATAGGTGTTTGTATGCGTTTATCGGAGAAACATTTCTCGCCAACTTATTCAAAACGTCGTATCTGATTATGTTAACAATGATTCTTCTAACGTACACTTCACAAAACTCGAAGCCACCCATGGAACTTAGCATCGCCATCATGTTATTAAAATTTTAAGGGTTTCAAGAATTTTTATATGCTAATAACGTTATACGTTTATTCAATTATGAATCATTTGTTACCACATTATTTGCATAATCCGATACGATGTTTTGAATAGATTGTCGAGAACTGTAAAAGTCAATTCAAACATCAGCTAGAAACCGTATAGATCATTGCACGATGGCGTCATCAATTCAGTTTTGACAGTTCAGGGAGCTTATTTTCGTGGACTTAGAATATTTTCGGTGAGATCGGTTTGAGATTTTGTGCTCTATATTTATTACGATTGAAGTAAAATTGCCGGCAAACAGGCACCAGTACCTCTTTTTACATCATCTCTTGAATCTAATCTTTTAGAATCCAGAAAAAGCAAATGAAAATTTTTGTTTGAGCGGCTCAAGTTCTAATACCTTGTAAACAAGCTCCCTGAACTGTTAAAAAAGTGAGGTTAATACATTCGGTGCAATGATCTATACGCAATGTAGTGTTTACACGTCAGTCAGTTCGGGCTAGCTAAAAATTAGAAAGTTTTCAATTTTTTATAGCTTTAATGCAAAATTTCGGCTTTTGTGTGGTGTGGTTACCTGACAAACTGTCGTTTGAAAATAATTTCGGGATGTTTTCTGTGGGAATCGACCGCAACAATGAACGTTTTTTAATTAATCGGTGACTTCTTAGAGCTATTATCCTGTTGATGAAAAAATATGGAAGACGAGGTCATGTGCTGGCATTTCCGGGAAGTCATAGATTTGATTGATCTGGTGGCATATTCTCAACTTGTGGGGAGAAACATCACGATGAAGCTGGTGTTTATTTCCTTATCGTTTAAAACTATCTACAAGCTAAAGGCAACCCACGACCGCAATCAGGATTCGTTCCGCATTGAGTTGCTGTTGTTACCTTACGCCGCTGGAAGTACTATGGACATTCTCGATCTACTTTGAAACGGTGGCCATGTTCTCCGTCATAAAAACGGGCGAAGCAGAAAGTATACTAATCACGTTTAATTCATACCATGCGTTGTATATTTTAAACTGGACCTACCGGTACTAACCCAAGCAACACGATCGGAGCTATCCAAATGGTCCTGTATTGCATTTTCTTCTACCTCTACAAAACGAAGGTGTCAAAGGGGAAGAAGCTAAAGCTTCCGGTGTAAGTTGGCGTTTGGTTACCAGACCCACGGAAGTCGTGGTAGAAAGAATGGTCTTAAAACCAACATTAGTTATAACTATGTACTCACAATTTCCGAAAAAAAAAACAAAAATTAAATCAGACAAAAAACCAACTGGATGGAATTACCTTTTTAACGTCAAGCAGATAAAATCATGTTTAAGCGAAACAGAATTGCAAATACAAATTGAAGGTATTTCAGCAATGAAGCTCGATAAATTAGTAGTGTCGATCTTACAATCTTTCAGTTCACTTATGTGAACTGAAAGATTGTAAGATCGAATATTTAGATGATTTGATTTGTCACGATTGACGTCATGATAAACGGAACAATGTCTCTTGGACATATCACGTACAACGATTAGTGTTCGTTGTGGATTTGTTGTTTTTCATAATGTGCGGAGTGACGTTGAAGGGCTCCAAATGGTGAGTTGACAAATTCAAAGGAGGGTGCGACAGACCTCTGGTCCTCACAAATTCCTACCTCAGACTTCCACGAGTCATATGATCACAAAAGATTGCCAGCTGAAACATGGAGACGCTGGTTAACATAACATGGGCAATGTTGTTACAATGACGAAGTGAGGGAGTGCAACTGAAGATCGTGTACCAATAAATCAATTTGTATACCCATACCTGTTAATCATATCATATTATTTTCCATTCTCATTTGATAAATAATTTCAGCAGCTTTGGAATCGTCTTTGGATTCCAACGCTACGTATCTCAAGAGCCTGGCGCAAAAAGGATCAATTTGTTTTTCAGTATAACATTTTCATTAAAATTGGGCTACAAATGGTGAGTTGACAACTTCGAAGGAGGGTGCGACCGACGTCTGGTCCTCACAAGTTCCTACCTCACGCCTCCACGAGTCATATGATCACAAAAGACTGCCAGCTGAAACATGGAGACGCTGGTTGGCGTAGCCTGGGCAATGTTGTCAATCTGACAATAGCGAAGTGAGGGGGTGCGACCGGTAAATCATGTAATAATTTTCCATTATCATATCTTTCAGGTCTACCAGGTCATCAGGTATTAAAAAATAATTTAACATATAATATTAATTTTTTTTTCTCATGGCAGTCATACATTGTCTTAATTTTCTGGTTCATAATGGATGCGGAAGTTTGTCTACAATTGCAACAAAACAGCAGTCGGCACAGATGTAATTTTCAGTTCATATTATAATATCCCTCGACTATATATTATCATAAAGGACATTGTTTGTTCATAACCATTATCAATCTTCTTTATCACCATCATTATCATTTTCATCATTACTGGTGTTTTTGGGATTTATATTTTAACATTTTTTTTTTAAATAATTTCTCCTAATAGGTTATATATAATTTAAATTATTATGTCTTATATGTCCAATTATCATTATGATCTAGAAGTATCTAGTTGAACAAAAGAAGCTGCGACGGAATCTATGGTAGGCTTTTGCACTTATTACCTAATGTATTTTTAAATTTGTTTTCAAATGGACCTTTTTCCAAATCTGAGCTGTTTGCCATTCGGATAGTGTCTGATGTGTCTGTATCATAACTCACAATATCATTATATTTGATGAAATTGTTTTATTGATTTTACATCTTAGATGATTTAAAAATTTCTTGTTGTTTTTTGTTGTTGTTGTTTGTTGTTTTTTCCATTTGTCTTTAACTCCCTTACACAGGAGCAATAATTATATAGCCAGCAAAAATAAAAGCGTATTGCTGTTATAAAATCAACATCAAGCAGCAAATAGTGACCATGGCAACAGTAAATTAAAATGTATATATGTTATTTTTGTATAATTTAACAAACTTTTTTGGGATACCTCAAATCAAGATTTTGGGAAATTGCTGCTATCGCTGAAAACAAACAAAAACTTGCATAAGCGTGAAACCACAGAACTCTACACTTTAACACTTTACTACATTTCTTACATTTCAGGATCCACCAAAGGGAGATCATAAATAATAGATACCGAGTTATTACAGTATTTTTCATTTACATAAATACATACACTATTATATAAATATTTCATGGGAATGGGAGGGACCATCAGGGCACCCGATTGAAGCACTCTGGATGGGGAGAGTGGAAATGCCAACTCCCCATTGTTAACAGTTTGTGAATAGAGGGCGGGCTCTTCTCCCCGCCCATTGGGGCATCCTCATGTTAAATTGCTTGCTCTTTTGACCAATTGTCCAATCTTGTTGTTGGAAGGAGATTCTTTATATCCCTGTGGATACGTATAAGTGATGTTGCCTATCGATCCACCCAACCCCTTTTTGGCCCTTCATACAATGGCATGATTAGGATAATCAGTGGTTATTAAAGCTTGATCAAGTCTAACAGCGAGGAGAGCTCACTGCTGTCGGACTAAGTTTCCGTGCTACAATGGGTGGTAGTACATATCATACATATCATACATAACATTTTCATTAAAATTGAACTTATGAACTTCAGCTACTATATTCATAAAAGACTGGCACGCGATTGTTAGCTGTAAAGGAATATATTCAAATATTTTGTTTAGTGATGATTAGTTTATTATGATTTATTTCAGAAATCATCAAACCGGGCTATCCCATTACTCCAATTGCTATTTTAGAAATGCTAGTAGAACGGTATAAAGACATTTTTTAACAGCATGTATTAAAAACTAATATCGCTCATTGAAATTTTATATTTTATATTTTTTATGTTTGAAATGATCTATTCTGTTTTCTGGTTTTTCACGACTAGTCAAATATTAACACATCGATAATTTTTATTGTTTTCCGTAACAATCCAGTGGTTATATTTTGTACATACGGATATTTTGTTCTTGTAATGACTTACTGTAGCCGCTTTTTACATTCTAAAGTAATCTAATAGGTGTCTTAAAATTCCATGTACATCATTCAGGTTTGAAACTTGCATAAAAAGCATTTTTTGCCTATATGATATCTTATTTTTTTTTATGTGAGAAAAGTAAGACCTAGTAAAGAACGAACAATGTATATGTATTTAAGTTTTTGATCCATTTCATGGTGGATCAGCTTATAAAAGAATATGAGTCCTATACGAACAGCAAAACAGATGCGTTTGAAACTTTATTCTTTGAACATACGATACAACATAGAGTTGCTTTTCATCCATTTGAATTTGAATTTACAAATCAATTATGTTTCATTATGGCAGCTAAGAAAACAAACAGATTTGTTGGTTGCTTCTACCAATGCTTATGGTGTGTTTCAAACAAATTGCAGTAAGATTTTAACTGAGTTGCTGTTTGAAACAATTAAACGAAAACGGTTGAAACAACAAACATTTCCGTTTCCAATCCCTCACATATGGTGCTAACTAGTGTGCCTGTATTAGTAGAGTGACGACACTGTCAAAATTGGAACCGAAATTTTCTGTCAGTGTCATTCCAATCGAGCAGGCGACCTGTCAAACGCATGTGAAGAAACAATAATAAGTGTGCCTGTATTAGTATTCTCGAGTACTTTTTCAAACAGACGTATCTGATTTTGTTAACAACGAGGGGAAGAAAAATTCAAACGTAAATTTCTCAAAACTCTCAGCACCCTCAAGGAAAGTATCATTAGCATGATGTTTGGAAAGTGTTATTCCTTGTATTGGTGGCCCTAGTTTGGATGAAAGTACTAAGGGTTTCAAGAATTAAACGTTTGAATCTTACTTTCCCTCTTTGTTTACAAAATCAGATGCGTCTGTTTGAAAAAGTACTCGAGTATTCAGCATTAATATTCAGTGTTGTCAACTCAAAGCATCAGGGATGCCAAATTTGTTATTTTCACAGGGATGACATGGCGTCACTCTACTAATACAGGCACACTAGTGCTAACTAACATAAGAAAAGTGAACATTATATTTATAGACTTCTTTCAATCTGAGAGATCTACAAATGTGAATGTGAGCCATTCTATTCCTTTCAAGATTCAAGTTAAATATTAAATTTTCAATTGCGATGGAAAATAAAAACAATTGTGTATTGTTGAGTGACAGCGTCAAAACATGCAGCAGGATCGGATGACGGAAAATAAAATAACCGAAAAAAAAATACTTTGTTTCAAAATAAAATTTTTTTCTGAAAAAGAAAATAACAGTTTTATTTAACCACCGCATTGGTTGAATCAATCATAAATTTTAATTTGTTTCAATTTGTCATCGGAAATCCATATAAAAAAAATTTTCTCAGAATTTTATATTAACTGGAAACATACTATTAACCGCTATCATACGCTTGTAGATCTAAAAACCTTAACTATAGGAAGTTCTTAGATGACAAATAAAATACATTGAACCCCAAGTATTCATCTAAGATCTGAGAAATTCTCGAAATATGCACTGGATGCATAAAAAAGAAATATATCTCTTATAACTCTTGTACTGCCTGAAACCGCATATCAGTCCCATATTACTTTTTCACGTTTTTGAGTTATGTTGCGCAATAACCTTATTTTTTATCATATTTTCGAAAGCAATAATAAAATTTATCAGTTAGTTACAAAAAATGTGAAAAAAATATCAGGTCGGTTTGTCCCATCTTGAAAGTATTAGCATATGAGTCCCATTATTGAAGTAACCGCATATGAGTCCCGTTTTAGATGTGACACTAAAATAAAAATATTTAACACCTTTTAGAATTATGGTTGTATTTCTCAAATGTTTAATCCTTCTTAGAGGCATAATAAAATAATAAATTTAGCAAAAAATGTAAATGTAAACAGGAATAATATTGGAATAAAAATCCATTCAGTCCATCAGTCTCCCGTTTGTCCAGTTTGAGGCAATTCAATTAAAGATCTTTTCTTCTCTTCCTAACTTTTTCCAGCTATGAGATAACGGGTTGTTGTCTTGGACAAAGTTGTAGAACAGTCAATTTTAAGAAAAGTTGCTCTAGACACTAAGTTTCTAGAGCCTTACGTTAAAGAGATATAAATGGTTTTCGTTCAGCACTACCTTAAAACTGTTTTTTTAAGATAACTAGAACTTTGTTCAAATTTGTCAATTTCAATATGTTGTAAGAAATTGTAGAAATTATTAATAGAAACATTTTTGCAGAACACAACCATGCTCTCTGATGACCACATTTTGATATATGGTGATTGAAGTGGCTGTGTGACGTCATAATCAACCGCCTGAAAAAAGGGTAGGCGGGTCCTGGCGGGGTCTAAACAGATTGTATTTGAAAGATTATCTTATGAACAAGTATTCCTGAAAATTTCAGCGTTATGTGGACCCCATAGTGGAAGCGATTGCGATGCGACGCGACGCGATTCGACGCGATCCTAATCGAATCGATAATCGACGCGATTTGATACCCATAGTGAACGCGATTAGAAGCACTTTTCACGGAGGAAAATGAACCGAAAATCATCTCCATATCATTTCCATTCGCTTCGATAGATCCATATTCCGCCGTTTCGATAAAAAAAAATCATAAAAAAGAAGAAGAAGATATATGATCGCGCGACACCGAGCGACAAACCAGTGCACGTCCTGTTCGATCGCAGGAAATCGCTTATCGCGTCGACTCGCGTCGCGTCCACTATGGTGTGTTAGCTCTGTTTTCGCTTTGTTTAAATGTTGGTCTTGAAATGAAGATCAGGAGATCATGGAAAACAGGTTGTACCCGTATTAAAGTTTTTGCATTTATATCGTTCTTATTTACTATCGAAAGGTTTATAGTTCAAGTATGAAAATACTAAGATTTTTTATTTATTTATTTATTTATTTTCTGTCGACATATTCCACACATGGTGACTATCACCGACGCCAGGGACCACCTGGACCTACCTATCGACGCATCACTATGAACCGGGATCAACGACTTTACTTCCCTTACGAAGGAAGGTGACCAAGTCGCCTCAGAAAAACCACCGACGTCGACTGGGATTTAACCCAGATCCACTGGGGTGCCAGGTAGCAGTCACGCCACTGCACCACCAATGCTGGCAACTTAAGATTTTTATACCAGAAAAACTTTGAATAACTTTTCACCACATACCCGTTTGAATTTAGACCAATTGTTCAATTTAATATGTACTTTGTTGGAAAAATAACTTGAAGTACAAGTTGAAGTACAGGAAAATTACTTTTATTTTATTATCTCAGAAGTTTTCATTTAGTTTTCCGGGCTGAAAGTCTCTAAAATAAAGACTAATCAATCAATCATTTAGTCAGGGTCAGACCAATGTGAATTACTAATGAGATTAGTTCAAATTTTGACAGACTAATTAAATTAATCTGTTTTAACATATACACTAATGGTCCAGGTGAATTTTTAATTGAGTGAACTTTACGAAACTGAAAAACAAATTAGCTAAAGAATTGTGAAGTATGGCTCGCATCCTTTCTCAGTGATTGCAGTCAATCTGTGAGGATTTGTACAATGCTTCGTTAAACGAGTACCCGGTCGCCGATGACACGGAGCAAGGTTCTTGCCTCAGGGAGCTTTTTGTTCGTACATAAAAAGTCTTCGCCGAGATCTTAAATATTACTACCAGCTCTACGTTGACGACCTACAGTTTTTTATGTCCGGTCCAGAAGCAGAAATCGACAGGCTATTTGCATCTTAGTATGTCAAGTCCACCGATAAAAAAAACACTTTTTCTCAACCCGACGGGTTGCAAGCAATCGTCTATCGTAATCACTTGCTCAGAATTCACTGCTTTTGGCAGATAGTATCACCAATCTGGGTCTGCGGATACACAAGTGTTTCAAGAAAAGTTTTTGCATCACCACTCACCTTCCAATTATCCTTAACCACCCCTACACTCGGAAATAACTTATGCAAGCTGTTCTGATGCAATCTTTTCAACTACTTACTATAGCGTTGTGTTCCACTCCGGTGTAGATGCTGGTGTATGAAATACAATCATATGACACGAGCTTCAAACTACTTACCGGAGCGACAAATCCCTGCCGACCTCCTAATAGAGTAAAATATTGCACTTGCTAAATATCGTCATTCCAATATTGCTTCTCATCCTGTTTCAAATGCCCCAAAATAAAAGCAGGATATCACAATATCACGATATGCGAAATCCTAGTCACTCCACCTAAGAGCAAAATAATTCATAAATTTAACTATTACTATACTTGAAAATACTTTCTTTTCGAACGGTTTCAACTCCAAAACTCGCACCCATCCACATTATTTATTGCGATAACATTGGAAATGAAAGAATTACTTTCTGGGGATAATGACGTGCAAAGAACCATCACAGTTTTGCTTCAAAACAACTATTTTGTGATGACATAATGATTAATTATCACACTCACACATTTTCATGGACCAGTTGATAGCGTAAAACGTTCTATACATAAGCAAAACGATATAACGTGTGTGCACTTTCAGCTCGTTTATAGCAAAACATTCAGCAGGGTTTGTGTCTCAGATAAAACTGTTGACAGAAACAGAAACAAGAAATGCGTTTTTCGGCTACGATCAATTCGTGCATGCTACCAGTATTTTGGGTGTGAGCTTCAATTTTGATTATCGATATGGATTCAAGAGGCTTAATAAGTACATATTCGTTGAAAATAGTAAATGGAGACTTTGTGTAATTTTCGAATATACTCGTTGCAGTTCAAAACCAGACCACTTGAGCCAATCGATGCTGCTCTAATTCTATACAGTCGCATAGTGTGGCTAGTCCGATGTATGTGCTATACAACGATGGGTGTGTTTGGCCTTAAATCGGTACACAAATAGCTCAGTATGTAATCGGAGACTAAACTGTTTGATTACTATTATAATAGGCCTTCAAGTACTGTTTCGTTCATATCTTCGTAACGAAATGTCCGAATGAAAAAAAATCAATAGCGTTCTATGGAAATGTTGTAGCTTCCATTTGCCGTCAACAGAACTGAAATCGGTTCACAGATGGCTGAGAAACCGATGTGACATTATTTGTAACGCACACACACACATACACACACACACACATACATACATACACACAGACATGTGCTCAGTTCGTCGAGCTGAGTCGAATGGTATATGACACTCGGCCTTGTGGGCCTCGGATCGAGTTTTCAAGCGATCTTAATACCCTTCTATTGATGTAAGAAGGGTAAAAAGGGAAGTTAACATAATGAAATTTTGAACACTTATTTGAAGATTTTATAACTTTAATTTGGCGTTAACAAAGCTTCAATCCTGAGCTTCAATTTTGATTATCGATATGGATTCAAGATGCTTAAGAAGTACATATTCGTTGAAAATAGTAAATGGAGACTTTGTGTAATTTTCGAATATACTCGTTGCAGTTCAAAACCAGACCACTTGAGCCAATCGATGCTGCTCTAATTCTATACAGTCGCATAGTGTGGCTAGTCCGCTGTATGTGCTATACAACGCAACAGATGCGACACAATAGAATGCAAGCGGCATCGATTGGTGTGATTGGTCTTGTTCGGTTTTGCACTGCAACGAGTATATTGTCATCTCACAATTATGTGCTCTCAGGTATTGTTTTGGTCATATCTCCATGAAGGATTATCCAATCATAATGAAATTTTGACCAGTTATTTGGAGATCTCATAGCTTTGATTTGGCATCAACAAAACTAAAATCGGTACACAAATAGATCAGTATGTAATCGGAGACTAAACTGTTTGATTACTTTTATAATAGGCCTTCAAGTACTGTTTCGTTCATATCTTCGTAACGAAATGTCCGAATGAAAAAAAATCAATAACGTTCTATGGAAATGTTGTAGCTTCCATTAACGTCAACAGAACTGAAATCGGTTCACAGATGGCTGAGAAACCGATGTGACATTATTTGTAATGCACACACACACATACACACACACACACACACACACACACACACACACACACACACACATACATACATACACACAGACATGTGCTCAGTTCGTCGAGCTGAGTCGAATGGTATATGACACTCGGCCCTGTGGGCCTCGGATAAAAAGTCGAGTTTTCAAGCGATCTTAATACCCTTCTATTGATGTAAGAAGGGTAAAAAGGGAAGTTAACATAATGAAATTTTGAACACTTATTTGAAGATTTTATAACTTTAATTTGGCGTTAACAAAGCTTCAATCCTGAGCTTCAATTTTGATTATCGATATGGATTCAAGATGCTTAATAAGTACATATTCGTTGAAAATAGTAAATGTGTAATTGTGTAATTTTCGAATATACTCGTTGCAGTTCAAAACCAGACCACTCGAGCCAATCGATGCTACTCTAATTCTATACAGTCGCATAGTGTGGCTAGTCCGCTGTATGTGCTATACAACGCAACAGATGCGACACAATAGAATGCAAGCGGCATCGATTGGTGTGATTGGTCTTTTTCGGTTTTGCACTGCAACGAATATATTGTCATCTCACAATTATGTGCTCTCAGGTATTGTTTTGGTCATATCTCCATGAAGGATTATCCAATCATAATGAAATTTTGACCAGTTATTTGGAGATCTCAAAGCTTTGATTTGGCATCAACAAAACTAAAATCGGTACACAAATAGCTCAGTATGTAATCGGAGACTAAACTGTTTGATTACTATTATAATAGGCCTTCAAGTACTGTTTCGTTCATATCTTCGTAACGAAATGTCCGAATGAAAAAAAATCAATAGCGTTCTATGGGAATGTTGTAGCTTCCATTTGCTGTCAACAGAACTGAAATCGGTTCACAGATGGCTGAGAAACCGATGCGACATTATTTGTAACGCACACACACACATACACACACACACATATACACACACATACATACACACAGACATGTGCTCAGTTCGTTCACTTGGGTACGAATCAACAGGTACGAATGGAACCGTCGTTTTGCTTTTTTTGCTCGACGTTATTTATGGGTAAGAAAAAATCGAAAATCAAATGGCCTATATTTAAAAATTCAAAGGGAGGGAAAAATTACATTTCAGCATTTTCAGCTTCTTTGAACGATGCGGCAATCTTGTTCACCGCTAATCGTGTGCTAATCATCAGTGTTTTTAAGAGAACAATGGCCAAGAAATCCATCAGCATAACGAATTTGGTGGGAATATTTATGCCGAAAACGGAAAAACTTTTGAAGAATGTATCAATGGCATGAATTGACGTCTTCACTTCAACATAAACATTTTGTGCAACGAAAACGTACAACGGCCCAGATGTCATAGAATCAGCCACACAAACAATGTGCGGTTCAAATGGTAACTCATCAATGGATGACATATTAAGGCTAATCGCATCAACTGATGGCTGAAATGACAAACAAATAAATAAATTGAACAATTAAACAGTACCAGTTGCATACCATGATCCAATGGACCAGTGATTGGGTATTATCTATTGTTGGCGTTCCATCAACTTTTCTGCGGAATCCTCGGGTTGGCAGCTTTTCATTGATCCGGAGCAAAGCACGTAGGTATTCTATAAATATAATCGTTAAAAACATAGGTTAGAGATACACAATCAACCAGTGAGTAACCAACTAACCATCTTCAACATGACGGAATTTTTCCGGGCAATACAAAAGACACTTAGCCAGTACGCCTCTGTAATCTGCTTGAACTTCACCATTTGGGAAAAGTCTAGCATACGTTTGGTTTATCTGGAACAATTTGAATGTCATTAAAATTATTTAACTTTGTAGCAAATCATGAAAATTACCAGCAATCCATTAAAATTAAGTAAGTGAGGGAACACTTCAACAATTTCGCCAACTCCTTTTTTCTCTTGCAGAAACATTTGATGCAGCGGAAAACATGCTTCCATTTTCTTACAGACCTTGGCTTTATCACTTCTGTCCATTATCTGCAGTGCTTCTGCCCGAGCTCTTATATCGGAATGTACAGCAGATAAGATGCCTACTTTATTGCGTTTAAATTTACGTAGGGTAGTCGGCAGCTTCTTAATTGAGTTTCTGATGCGATGAAAAATCAGACCATTATGAGTTCCTGTTTCAAAGCCACTATGACGCCAGAAAAAAAACCACTGAAATTTTAAATACATTGATTAAATATTTAGTTATTTTGATACAATTAGTAATAACAAAAAGCCAAATTACCTCATCAGGTGCACCAGTAGGCCGTTCTCTATCACACTTCAGTTGTGGGAATAATGCAACAATTCCTTTTGCTGTCTTCTCTTGTTCATATGTAGAAGGATAGCTTTATAAAAATTATAAAAATCATAAATTATAAAATTATGATTGTATACGTTACAACGTTTTTAAAAATGTTTAAAGGTTCTTCTTACCTGCTACCTTCAAAAATTCATTTTTCCATGGCTTTACAGGCTATTCTCGTTATTGCGTTCAAATCGTTTTTCATTGGAATTTCTCCCCGGTCCAATATAGGCAACAACACATTGCAACGAAACTGATCGTCTGCCTCAAAAGTTTGACGAGAAAGCTGGAACAGAACGAAGAATTTTAATATTCAGAATCAAGTGAATAATTAGTTACTTAACATCTATAATTCAACTGACCTCATTTGCTGTAGACGAACCTGCCTCATTAACGTCTTCCTCAAGTGTTCTCAACTTGTTAGCAATATTGAGAATAAGCAATATCGGCCCCTTTTCCGTGATTCCCATATCGACGAGATCAGACGCGCTTAGAAGAGGCAGTGAAGCATCGTTGATTTTTTGCGCTGAAAATATTTATTATTGCCTTAAAATATTTTAGCTATTTCAAATTGTTCTCCATAAATTTATTTTCCTATTACAGAACTCTCTGTGATAATATGAGTATTTCAATACAATATACTATTAGGGAAAGGTTTACGTATTATTTTATACGAATATAAATCTGTCGATAAAAATGAGTAGTAATTTATTTAAAACTGAGTAGTTTTATTTTTCGTGTTGAGATATTTTCCTATTCGTGAAAAACAAAACAAAACAAAACATTATTTTCCATCGCTCCTGCTCAACAAGGTAAAAACTAGAATATAATCAATTCTTAAATCGAATACCTAATCAAATCCGTAATCACTGTGTGCTTTAGATTCCAGATCGTCAACTAACTTGTATCTAAAATTATAATCGGCTGGTGTTGCTTTTGCTGCGGCTATCCCGGAACACTTTTAATCTTTCTTGAAAGGGCGTATGCCGATATACAGAATAGAAGCAAGAGGATCGTGACTATACAAATCATTCTTAGTTCACCAAATCTTTAAGTGGCGTGATGTTGCCTGTAGAAAGATTTGTTTCTTTAGATGTGTGTAAGGTAAGCCTTTTATAATGTGTCATGCAAACAACATTCTAGCATATGTATTAGATTCGATCTTGAAATGAACATCCATAGGGTTCACTACTAATTCCAGTCATTGGCTTTCCAAATGATTGAAAACTACATTAGTTTGTCAATAATTCTACGTAAATTGCTGCATTTATTCACGTTAAAGTAGATCGATAGAAATATTGGCAAAATAATGTTACCCTGTTGAAAACGTACCATGTAATATAAGTTGTAGTCTGTATGGCACAAAAGGGCTGTATAATTTACTAGATTAAATAAAAAATATATAGAATCATGTAGTCTGAACTTAGTATGAGTGTATTTTAAACAAATCATCCATCATTATATTTTAAGCTTATGTAATATATATCACTTATTTCACCATTCATCTTCCAGAGGCTGTAAGTTTTCCTTGTCGATAACTTTTCTCTCGAAACTCGTACAATGGTATTAGTGTGCTGGACTTGAAAACTTATAAATTTCGCAATATGCTATACATTTTAATTGTTCAATTATACAAGTTATCTTATCATCATTCATAGCTATCAATTTCAGTACACCATAGAATGCCTCTCCACATACTGCGTATTTGACGATTAAGCTTGGCCGAAACCTGGTTTTGTTTATACACATGTAGTTAATACTAGTAATTATGTCTGGATAATCAAAAAGCAATGCTGAGTACTCTGATAAGTGCTTATTCATACATGTAGATGAAATCACGTCTACTCTATCTATATCATAACAGTGACTGAGAATTGAATTAATTTGTTTCAAATTTAAACGCTTTGCGAGGCTAAATGTAAGGTTAATAAAGTTATTGCAGGTCTTAGCTTGCTTTTTCGATTCTTTAAACTTTCCTTCGTAAAGCATACAGGAATGATTTGCCATTGGACCGCTTCGCCGTATTATTGTAGGGTAATGAGACAAATGATGGACTTTGTTAATTGGTTTAACAAGAGGGAAATTTAATTTGAAGTATTTGTAAAAATTTTGAATTTCTTCTTCTAAATTGTTGATCTGTTCAAAGGTGAGTTTATACGAAAATGAATAAAAGGTTATTTTTAATAGTGAGCCAAGTAAACAAATGAAACTATCAGTCAATACTGGGTTGAATATAAACAAAAAAGCTCTAACTCTAACAACATTGAACAGCGGACTGACTAATCGCATGACCGCGCTTTTTCAAACTCAGTACTGAAAAATTTGGTGATGGTTTGTCTTGCGATTCAGCTATACCGTAAGCAAAATCCATTATACGCCTGTTAACTTCTTGTATTGTCAAGATTTTCTGATCGTTAACTATTTTGTTTAATATTAACTTAATTACCATCATTCCTACGCCTTCATGAATGTCGTGCATTGGGTCAAAGGTATTGTTTAAAGCTATGTTAAAATACTTTAGTTCATGCAAAGCACATTCTCGCATTATTCCACATTCAGAGGACATTTTTTGACCAGACGTAACAGCTTCCAAATCAGCTCGAATAGATTTTGGCGTTCTCAAACGATGAACCTCTCCAAACAAACCCCGATGAAGCAGATCTCGAGTAGCGTAACACATTCGGCAAAATATTTTTGCTTGTGGTCCCATCAATTCGAAAATGTCGTGGATCGCTAATGTATCTCCTTCGACATGAACCAAAACAGCTCGCAGCTGATGCTTCTGCTTCTGTGATATTAACACCCTTGTCAGATTCCAAGCGTAGCAGATCTTTGATGATCGGACGTAGGGTTCTTGCGTAGCCGTATTTCTTGACGTCTTTAGTGTGAACAGTCATTACCAGATAAATTCTATCTGGATTTGAATTGACGATGGGGTTGAAATTGTCGATTTTGAAACTTATATTAGTAAACTTTTTGTTGCCTTTTCGCGATCCTAATGCATTAAGATACTCCACGTCGTCAATATGTAAGGATATCCTGTAAGCATTTGGATAGTTTTTCAGATATGGGTGCGTTTTGAAATGCCGGCTATCTTTGAGCCCGTGCATAAGGCCGTTTGTAGGTACTTCGTTTGTTATCGACTCTAGTGCCCGCTCATGCTGCATTATCAATGCCATTGTGTCGATGATCGAAATATATTGAGCCGTGTGCTTGATGACTTCCGTATGCTTCATTATAAATTTCTTACGATGCCGACTAGAATTAGCTGGAATAGTGGTTACTTTTGTGAGCTTTGTTCGTCCTAGAAGCTCCTCTTTGGGAATTGGAATAGCATATCCTGCAGTTCCTGAAAAACACGCCAAGCTGTCCTTAAGCGTACGCACATTACCAAAAATATTCGGAAATTGAAACTTGTTGATGCTATTCACGGCATCAACATCATCGTACGGAATCGATTTCTGGCGTAAAAACAATTTGAAAATACCTAAATAATGCTTTCCAGAATAATCCAGCAGCTCTGTTGCTACTTTTATAAAACTGTAATTTTCGTTTCAGGAAGCCCAACATCACAACGCATTTCATTTACAATTTTTTCTGCAAGTTCTATTATGTCCGTAGTCGAGACGGAAGGTTCAAAAAAATTCTTATTTGTTATTCCATCATAATTCGGTTCGTTCTCTGGCGCAGAAGGTTGATCTAAATCCACTGTCATAGCTCCGGAGTCATGATTTTTAGCATCTGGTACGGTATTGTGGGATTTACTATTTCCACGGGGATGAAATTTGAGAATATGTCGTTTGAGAGTTTTGAAACGATTATATAGGCTCCCACATTCAGAACATACGAAGGGAACCTCCGCAGATTGACTCGTATTGAGGTTGTGTTTATCCCGGAAGTGTATTTTCAATTCATCCACATATCCGGGCACAATCCTTCCGCAAGAAGATATGTGACAACGAAAGACTGAATAAAAAATAATAATTCAAGCTTATAACTACTTATAAAGGAATAAGATCGATTTGTTGAATATTATCCCGTGAAGTCAAGTTTACGTTCAAGACGTAGTAGTTTCTCAACTTAATAGTTTTCGAGAATGGTTTTTATTTTGGATATTTATTAGAAAGTAGAACAAAAATACCTCTTAATTTGCGGTACGTTTCCGTATCCACTGCCGCTGCAATCATCTCCATTAGAAGATCGGTTTTAAATTTAAATTTATCAAATGTTACACCTCACTATGAAAAAATGGCGACTGACGCTGCGGAGTATTCACTATAGTCTAACAGCTTGGATTGAACCAGATTTATGAAGAACCGAGTAAGACTTACCCACTTTCGTAAATCGCCTTACCCATGGTTTGACGTCTTAGCCTGTTTTATGAAAATGGGTACAAGTTACTCAACTTTGGGTAAATCCGAATGAGCGTGTAGGTCAACCACGCAAACCAATACCATAAAAGTTTACCCTACACGATGATGTTATATGTTTGCGTGTGTAGCTTATGGCTTGCGTGAAAATAGGCTCAGAAGTGTATGTTTACAAACGTTGAAAGGCCCTATTCTACACACTTAGATGATTTTACAGTGTTCGGTAATTTTTTACCGAACTTTCAACAGCTGAACAGTTCGGTAATCCGATTTACTGGATTTCGGTAAAATTTGACAAGTTCCGGTAAATCGGATTACCGGAACTTGTCAAATTTTACCGAAATCCAGTAAATCGGATTACCGAACTGTTCAGCTGTTGAAAGTTCGGTAAAAAATTACCGAATACTGTAAAATTTTCTAAGTGTGTAATGTTGATTAAGAATTGGAGTGAAGGTCAATGGAAAGTGAAGGTATTAGTTTATGCCCTTGCATTAAATAGTATCGTTCGCCGTGTGATTAATAGGGCATCAGGAAGATGAAAACAACGAAATTACTAGAAATTTAAAAGATACTAATTAAGTTGTGATTTCAGTTAATTTCAATTAGTTTTGTTGTAAAATGCCTCCAACTAGACGGAATAATATCGGTCGTGGCAGCCGCATGGCTGCTAGCTTAGCAAATTCTCGAATGAGACAAAGCGACGATCAGCGTGCAACTCAAACTGAATTGGATCGACAACGGATTTCATGGGCTTGAATGATGTTGAGTGAAGAAGAAACAGCAGCTCAAAATACAAGCGATAAAGTTAGAAAGAAGCATAATCGGCAAGTATCAGAAAGATCAGGTGACAATCTCACCCAACATAACCTTTTAAATTGATTTCGAAGGCAAGCCTACATTCCAAAAAATCTTCAACGTGCTGCCTTTAGTTGATTACAATGCGAAAATATCAGTCGCCATTGAATCAATGAGTGTAGTTTGTTTTCATTGTAATGCATTGAAGTTCCCAAATCAAACACCAGAGCCTTTGCGCTCATTGATGTTTGGATCAGGACATGGTTCTAAACATTTTCTGCAGAACATCCAGAGTTTTAATGGTTGTTTTAAAATGATTTCGTTTGGCGCAACGCACCAGGGGGTGAGTAACTCTGCCACGTTGTGTTTGTGTTGATCGTGTACGATTGTGTTTCTGTGGTGGCAGAAGGTGTTTTTGTGTTTTCACAAACTACAATCGAAAATTTATGCCTATTGGCAACCATGCACGGTTTAGACGTTTAATACATGCTCACATATGCATCGTCTGAATTACATTTGTGTAAGCGAGAGGGAAACAAAAACAAACAATCGATTCGTGTAAGTGGTGCCAGATATGAATGTATCTTTCATGTGGTGGCAAGTGTGTTTGAAGTGTGGCGGATTGTGTTTTTTAGAGTGGTAACACAAGGTGGTCGAGTGACTTACCCCCTGCAACGCACACAACAATATTTAAAACTTTTCTTGAACATAGTTTTAAATTTAGTAAATTATAAAATTTTGAAACCGTCTACGTTACAGGTCAAATTTACCAAAACGCGAGGTCAATATTGCGACCCATAAATTTATATAGATTTATATCATGGGAGATTCACTCAGCAAGGTTATTCCACCATGATGCGGGACATTATTGTACAACAATTGCAAGTGATGCTTCATGAGTCCAATGGATTGATTCAAATATACAAGACTGCTCTAGATCCAATGCCATCTAACAGCCATAAGCATGCGAATCGAGCTAATTACTACTCCAATTTTCCAATAAGTAGTTTAAGTGTGAGCAGGACAACGTCTGCCGGGTCAGCTAGTATATATATATATATATATATATATATATATATATATATATATATATATATATATATATATATATATATATATATATATATATATATATATATATTTATATATATATATATATATATATATATATTTATATATATATATATATATATATATATATATATATATATATATATATATATATATATATATATATATATATATACAGCAATTCCATGAAAAAAGTTATACGATCTCTCAGAATTTTATAATATTCGGTAGGATTGTTCAACATCGAAAAATATTAGACCCGTATTTTTTATTTCGTTATTAGACTGGACCTTTCTGCGTTAGACTGGTCCAAAAAATCGTGATTTTTCAAAATCTTCAATTTTCAAAAATTTATAACTCCTAAACCGTTTAACCGATTTTAGTCATTTTTGGCCATTGTATTGGTATTTTTTGAATTTCCAAGCAAAAATACGAAACCTTTGAATATATCAATTTTTGTATGAAAAAATACAAAACAAATAGTTTTTCTTGAATTTGACTGCGAGGGGCCTCAACGACTCCTTGTTTTAGTATTTTTAAATGAAAGAGCATTCAATTTTACATAACATATCAAAAAATTGGAGATGTTCTGCGTGTCGTTTTGGAGATACAATTTTTTAAATAATAAATCATTACTCTTCATTTTATACATCACCCGCCTGCAGAAACGATGAAGATGCATGGTAGATTACCATGCGTCTCCATCCAATCAAACCTATGACTAATGAAATCTATGAGTAGGAACACAGAATGTCAAGTAAATATTATATAATAAATAATATTTACTTGACATAATTATATAATATTATAGCAACTAAGACTAATGAGACTTTAGGTAGATATTGACAATTTGATTACCTAACATTCTTTTCGTTACACAGAGGGGCATTGGTATTATTATTTAAAAGAAGAACCGTTGATACGTATTGACTACCTACTGTAGATGTAGAATGTTTATCGACCTGTGAGATTGAATTGAATTGTTTCTCGGCTATAGCGATCAGGTCTACTCGCTGACGGGAGGGAGTAGAGTGGAATTTCTAAAGCGGAGAAGCAGCAGAGTGAACAACATCTCTTTCATTTCATACTCGTCGCTCGCTTGCGTTATCTGTTATTCTGTTGCTTGCTCGCTTTAGAAATTCCGCTCTACTCGCTCCCGTCTGCAAATAGACCTGATCGCTACAGCCGAGAAACAATTCAATACCTATTGTAGTCTAGGCTGCAGTTCACTTCACTTGATCGTAGGTACAATATAAACATCATATAAAACACGGAAATTTATGTAAGAAGTGACCAGTTGAAAACAAAGTATCATATCAGAACAGTTATATCAAAGAATATCGTAAAAATGAAACGTAAGTGTTCAATTTGTAGTGTTTGGGTGTTGAGTTCGTGTTCCAGAAAAATCAACGCATAATTGTACGACCATGCTGTGGAAAAAAGGTTAAAATTGATGAGAGTAGCTCTTTCATTTGTCAAAGTTGCTACAAGAAATTGTATAAGCACATTGATACCATGACCGAAGAACCCATTACAGGACCATCCAGTATAGGCACTACAGGTATGTTATATAAAAGTTCATATAATTCTGTTTTAATTTGAATTCTTCTCTTGCAATTGTTACTGGAACATTTTTATTTTTACATTCTTTTAGAATCGTGCGAAGCAACCAGTCACGAAACGATTGCCCTTGCAGGACCGTCCGGCATTGTTCCTTTTCCCTACCAAAGTAAATAATAAAATAGAAATTATTTGCATGATTTCCAATCAATCAATTTTTAATCAATAATTTGTTATATTTATTTACAGGCTCATTGGAAACAACCAGCTATGAATCGATCGGTACCACCAATAACACGTTTTTGTCTGACGATAATGAAATGCTAACACAGCTTAAGGATAAATTTAAGGAAACAAAAGATAGCAATGAGCGGTATAGGATTTTAACCACACTGCCCAAAAGTTGGTCTACATATAGGATTATGCAAGAGTTTGATGTTTCCCAATATATGGCCAACCAAGTGAAAGTATTACAACAACAGAAGGGAATAATGTCAGTGCCTAAAAAGAGGATTAGTAGAGCTTCGTTAGGAGAGGAAACGCTAATGCGTGTTCGTAATTTTTATAATAGCGACGATATAAGTCGTGTGTGCCCGGGAAAAAGGGATTATTTGATATCCAACAATGAAGAAGGTAGGATCTACATACAAAGAAGGTTAGTTTTATGCAATTTGCAAGAGGCGTACTCCATATTTAAAAATACTCATCCTGATATTAAGATTGGATTTTCGATGTTCGCCAGTAACCGTCCAAAACACTGCATTTTGGCAGGAACAAGTGGCACGCATACGGTGTGCGTTTGCATTTACCACCAAAACGTTAAATTGATTTTTAAAACACTCCAAAGTAAACAATTACTTCCAGATGGTGTTCAGTCCTACCATGATATGTTTTCAAAAATAATTTGTCAAAATCCAAATGAGCATTGCTGGCAGCAATGTTGCGAAAATTGTCCGGGAATGCAAATATTGGCGGTAGAACTTATGACCATTCTTAATAACGGTCACGTTGAATCATTACAATTTAAACAATGGCGTCAAGCAGAAAGATGCAGTTTGGACTTAGTTGAAATGGACACACAAGAATTTATTGATACTTTTTTAGAAAAATTACTCAATTTATTGCCACATAACTTTACAGCTGAGCGACAGGCAAACTATTTAAAACACGTGAAAAACAATTTAAAAGCTACTGAGTGTATCATAATCTGTGATTTTTCGGAGAATTATTCATTCGTTGTGCAGGATGCAGTTCAAGGCTTTCATTGGGCAAACGCTCAATGTACTATTCACCCTTGTGCTATTTATTTTAAAGATGAAGAATCAAATGATTTGAAGTTTACCAGTTTTATTGCAATTGCTGATTTCACTAAACATAATCATGTCGCAGTGCGTCTTTTTTGACTCAATGCATAGCGTTCATAAAAAGTAAGTTATCAGGTTTAGAGAAAATTTATTTCTTCTCAGATGGATCTGGAAGCCAATACAAAAATAAAATGACCGCTTTTAATTTGTGCAACATGCAAAAAGATTTTGGCATAGATGCCGAGTGGAATTTTTTCGCTACTTGTCATGGAAAGGGCCCTTGTGATGCTTTGGGAGGCGTATTGAAACGAAATGCTGCGAAAGCCAGTTTGCAAGATCATCACATAACAACGGCCGAAGAACTTTATTCATGGGCTATTTCTAAGCCAGACTCGAAAATACACTATCAATTTTTTCGGAATCCGACTATAATAAAATGGAAAGAAAATTAAAAAATCGTTACACACGTGTGAAGCAAATTTCAGGGACTCAGTCATTCCATAGTTTTAAGCCTCAAAACGAAGAGTATATTATTGTGAAACAAAATTCATTTTCAACGGAAGAAAAATGTATAAAATTGTTATGAAAAAACTTAATAAATAAAAATAAATGTATAAAAGTGTTTTCTTATTTTTTAACATGTTCATCATGTCGCGCGGCTTTAAAGTGTTTTTTTCTTGGAACTTACACTAAGCAAAAATATTTGAAATTTTAAAGCCTTATTTATTTGAAAAGGTAATCGTCAAAAAATAGCAATTGGTCTGTGTGGTTAACGGAAAGCCTTAAAGACTGATTCGAATGTTATACTAAGTTTGTAAGTAACTCATAGATTTCATTAGTCATAGGTTTGATTGGATGGAGACGCATGGTAATCTACCATGCATCTTCATCGTTTCTACAGGCAGGTGATGTATAAAATGAAGAGTAATGATTTATTATT
This sequence comes from Aedes japonicus, assembly GCA_034211315.2. Taxonomy (NCBI): domain Eukaryota; kingdom Metazoa; phylum Arthropoda; class Insecta; order Diptera; family Culicidae; genus Aedes; species Aedes japonicus. Next base: position 14,617 of record JASCZW010002402.1, on the reverse strand, counting down.
TAAAAAATTGTATCTCCAAAACGACACGCAGAACATCTCCAATTTTTTGATATGTTATGTAAAATTGAATGCTCTTTCATTTAAAAATACTAAAACAAGGAGTCGTTGAGGCCCCTCGCAGTCAAATTCAAGAAAAACTATTTGTTTTGTATTTTTTCATACAAAAAATTGATATATTCAAAGGTTTCGTATTTTTGCTTGGAAATTCAAAAAATACCAATACAATGGCCAAAAATGACTAAAATCGGTTAAACGGTTTAGGAGTTAAAAATTTTTGAAAATTGAAGATTTTGAAAAATCACGATTTTTTGTACCAGTCTAACGCAGAAAGGTCCAGTCTAATAACGAAATAAAAAATACGGGTCTAATATTTTTCGATGTTGAACAATCCTACCGAATATTATAAAATTCTGAGAGATCGTATAACTTTTTTCATGGAATTGCTGTATATATATATATATATATATATATATATATATATATATATATATATATATATATATATATATATATATATATATATATATATATATATATATATATATATATATATATACTAAGCGATTCCACGGGAAAATAATAGAGTTGAAAAAAAAAGTTGTCCGATTTTGCCTTAAACCGCATGGTTTGTTGTTCATCGAAAATAATAAGACCCGTATTTTTTTATTTTTTTATTAGGGTGACCATGTTCGATATAGGGTTACCAGAAAATCGACATTTTTCGAAATTTTTTATTTATGAAAAATCATTACTTCTGAACCGCTGAATCGATTTTAAATATTTTTTTATAAATAGAAAGATTATTGTTTTTTTGTTTTTATAAAAAATATTTTTTCAAATACTTAATGCACTCAAACATGCTAAAATGGTCAATATATTTGTTTTTTATGATTTTTGATATGTTGGACCACAACGACTATTTATTTTTTTATTTTTTTTATTAAAATTCAAACATTTTTACATAACATATCAAAAAATCTCAAATGTTCATCGAGCCGATTTTAAGTTAAATTTTTTGAAAATTTCAAGTTTTTTGCCTATACACACATGGAATGAGCATCATTTTCCATCACTTCAAAATAAATGCGGGAATCAATTCATTGAAGTTATCAAACTTATTCCTAATAAATTCATGATAACCATGTTGACAAATCTAGTTTTATTTGTTAAGTTTTGTACCCATCAAAAGTAGGGGAGGCTGGTCCAATTCTGACCCCATTAAATGTAAGAACTATAAATCAGCCTCAAATTGTTTAAAAGCAGAGACCAACATTGCTAGGATTTACTCAGCCATGGTTTACGCTATAACTGGAGCCACAATGGTCCGTTAGCGTCCAAATACATGATAAGTGCTCATAATTATTGCAGGGGCACTCATGCCGAATTTGAGTTGTAGCGTAAACCACGGCTGAGTAAACTTAACTCATATTTTGAATTAATCCACATTGAGTGAACCGAACTGAAACCTTACTAAAGAAACGTTTAATACAATGAAGCATGACTGCTCAAATTGCCATGTTTAGATTCATAGTTACAGGAAACCTACACCTAAACTATATGGTTATGCAGTGGAAAGGAGATCAAAGCTGGATAAAAGCTAGTCCTACTTTTGTAATACATGCTATTGCAGACTTTATCGCTTTATCAAGAAAGAAAACGAGCCAGCAACTCCAAGTGCAGTTAATCTAGAATGTAAAACTGAAGAACTCACCGTTTCTGAACCGTGTTTAATATTCAAAGAGCAATATCCTACTTTTTAAATTGGATTTTCAATGTTTTTCAGTAGCCGCCCAAAAAATTGTATTCTAGATGGTTCAAGTGCAACGCATACTGTCTGCGTATGCATTTATCATCAGAATGTTAAATTAATGTTTAAAACCCTCAAGGTTAAGAAACTTATTCCTAACCATTTTAAAACGTATCATGAAATCCTACAGAGAAATGTTGGTTGAAATCCTGTGATCATTGCCCGGGTACGCAAACACTGGAGAATGACCTGATGAATTTTCTTCAGAATATCGATTCCTTAGAATTTAAACAATGGGAGCAAACAGATCGTTGTCATCTAAATTCAATGCGAATGGATGCAGACGAGTTTGTGGAAACATTTCTAGAAAAATTAAGCCAATTATCTCCGCATAATATTATTGCAGAGCAACAAGTTATCTACTTAAAACAACTTAAAACTAATTAGGAAGCAACTGACTGCATTATAATTGCTGACTTCTTTGAAAATTACTCTTTTGTTATTCTAGACGCTATACAAGGTTTTCATTGGGCAAACGCTCAATGCACAATCCATCCTTTTGCCATATATTAGAAGGATGAAGCACAAAATTTAAAGTTTACAAGCTTCATAGCAATCGCAGAATTTACTAAACATAACCATGTTGCCGTTCGGCTGTTTGTAACAAATTGTGTGAATTTCATTAAAAAAAAGCTACCTCACCTGAAAAATATCCATTTTTTTTCTAATGAAGGCAGTCAATACAGAAATAAGATGACTGCTTCCAATTTGTGCCACATGTGTCAAGTCCTTGTGACTTCGGTCTTAATGCAGAGTGGAACTTTTTTGCCACTTGCTATGGAAAAGGGCCTTGTGACGCTTTAAGAGGCGTTCTAAAGCGAAACGCTTCAAAAGCAAGTTTACAAGGCCATCATATTACAACTGCATACGAACTTTACTCTTGGACTGTTTCTTAAGTAGATTCCAAAATATATTACTTGTTTTTCTCGGAAAAAGATTACAATGCAATGGAAAAGAAAATAAAGAACCATTGTACTCCTGTAAAACAAATCTCTGGGACACAATCGTTTCATTACTTTAAGCCACAGAATGAAAATTACATTATCGTGAATCGGTTTTCGTTTTCAGATGAAGAAAAGTGCGTTAAATTGTTAAAATTTTGCTTTGTAATTTTTTTTTGATGCCTTGTGAAAAATAAAAATAATTAAATAATCAAATTAAATGCTGAGTTTTAATTGAAGGTAATCTGGGAAAACCCTTGCCTGTAGTCTAAAGCTTTGAGATTTGAGCTACAATTCTTCAATATAGCGTGGTCTAAACTCGACCCTATGGCCAATTCCGACTTCCCAAGATTCTCTCAGACAGCGCTGGTAGCCAAATTTTTAATAATACCAATGGAAAGCTTTCATTACACAAAGAATTTCAACGTAGAATGCATTGGTCGGAGAAATTGTGTTTTTTGGACTTCAAAATTGACTAAATTTGAGAAAAAATATTCTACACCCTAAAACAAATTGTAGTTTCGGTTCGATTCAATCAAAATGACCCTAATGTGGAATAATTCAAAATATAAGTTAAGTTTACTCAGTCGTGGTTTACGCTACAACTCAAATTCGGCATGAATGCCTCTACAATCCTTATGAGCACTCATGCTGAATTTGGACGCTAACGGACCATTGTGGCTCCAGTTATAGCGTAAACCATGGCTGAGTAAATCCTAGCAATGTTGGTCTCTGCTTTTAAACAATTTGAGGCTGATTTATAGTTCTTACATTTAATGGGGTCAGAATTGGACCAGCCTCCCCTATTTTTGATGGGTACAATACTTCACAAATAAAACTAGATTTGTCAACATGGTTATCATGAATTTATTAGGAATAAGTTTGATAACTTCAATGAAATGATTCCCGCAGTTATTTTGAAGTGATGGAAAATGATGCTCATTCCATGTGTGTATAGGCAAAAAACTTGAAATTTTCAAGAAATTTAACTCAAAATCGGCTCGATGAACATTTGAGATTTTTTGATATGTTATGTAAAAATGTTTGAATTTTAATAAAAAAATATAAAAATAAATAGTCGTTGTGGTCCAACATTTCAAAAATCATAAAAAACAAATATATTGACCATTTTAGCATATTTGAGTACATTAATTATTTGAAAAAATATTTTTAATAAAAACAAGAAGTAATAATCTTTCTATTTATAAAAAAATATTTGAAATCTATTCAGCGGTTCAGAAGTAATGATTTTCCTAAAATGAAAATTTCGAAAAATGTCGATTTTTCTGGTAACCCTATATCGAACATGGTCACCCTAATAAAAAAAATAAAAAAACACGGGTCTTATTATTTTTGATGAAGAACATACCAAGAGATTTTGAGCAAAATCGGACAACTTTTTTTTTCAACTCTATTCTTTTCCCGTGGAATCGCTGTAGTTATATTTATATATATATATATATATATATATATATATATATATATATATATATATATATATATATATATATATATATATATATACATATATATATATATATACAAATATATATATATATATATATATATATATATATATATATATATATATATATATATATATATATATATATATATATATATATATATATATATATATATATTGCTTTTTTCTAGTTCGAGCGATTTGTCCCTCTCCCAATACTGCCTAACACGGGTGATAAATTATCTCCCGCTCCCGCTCACCAGTGCACCCTCCAGGGTGCTCGCTCGCCTAATGCGGTACTACAGCAGATTTTGCTGTGTATAGCACTCCGGCTACCGTAAGACTAAATCAAATTATGTAATTGCGCCAGATGCTATTGCACAAAAGAAGGCGGTTCTAACGAAGTCAATATGATACAAATTGCATCAAAGCGAACGAACTTCAGTTATTGCTCCACAATAATTAGTTTATATTAGTGCACGCTAGACTAGTGATGCTCAGCCTAACACAGGTCGCGGGCCGAATTCAACTTTTTCAGTAATGTCACGGGCCACACTATTTTGTTTTTGGTATTTAATTTTTTTATATGGGTTTTTATCCATAAGGTATTGTTGGATAAACAGTTGTCGTTAATAAGTCACTAAATATTTCGTACCCAATGATATTAACACAAATCAATGAAACATTTTTAAATCATGGCATTTTTATTCTTCAAATATATCACTGTGTAAGTAGCAAACAAAGCAATGTGCCATCTAGATCGCTTAATTGTTTAAAGAGTGGCCGAAATTGTTCTCCTACCTAAACATTCGCACTACAACCTTAATTATTTGATATAGCTTGTCTTGGTATCTAAATTCATACATCTTGCTTTCAATAATATGTATGACTGGAAAATAATATGTATGACATATGATATGAAGATATTCTATATCAAGTAATATACCCTACAGTGCGAATGAGTTTTGTTCATTTGGGAAACTTTTACTCAAGAGGCTGGTTTCATTCAACTCCATTTGCATACGGTTTCTACTAGGCCTATGTGTGTACAACACTGCTAAAAGTGCAAATGTCAAAAACATTACGGCTTCGGCACATGAAAGATATTTTTCACAATCGAAACACAGCTTTCAGCATTCCCAAACACATGTCAGTATTTTCCGGCTGTTTTGTTGGCCCGGAAAAGGGCCATTTTTGGTTCGAGGGAACAGCTACAACCACCATCTCATTTCGTCATGAAGCTGGTTTACTTGACCATGGCTTCGGTTCGCTCTGAAACCTCGTGTTTGGTTAGCTCTCCCGGCAGAATTATCAAAAGACTGTTTGAATTTCCAGAGACGTCAGGGCCATCCGCCAATTCATTTAAGTCAGTCGGGCAGCTCGGAAATGTCATTTACGAAACTGTTCATAATGCATATCGCTTTGGAGGAAACGACAGTATCGGGTTAATCCTGTAAAGGAAGATCCTAAAAAATTGAAATGTTCGAATTGTGGTGAAAACCATAAATCAAATTTTTGGGAATGCAAGACTCGCAAAGCAATTTTGCAGTCGCGCACTAAACGACAGGTAGGAAACAATATACGTTCCCGACCAGTTACTACCCATTTTGCAGCTGTTAACATCGATCAGCCAAGCACAAATTCCTATCAAACCGTCGGTAGAAACAGTGGACAGGGCTTTCCATCCGCAACTTCAAACGATCAACGAGCAGCAAATACTATTTCGATACCTGCAGGTACCAACAGGGTTCATTCTGCAAACCCTACATTCTTACCTAACCGTGTTGTTAACAATGTTCAACATGTAAATGGACCTACCTATCCTTCCGTTGCAGCGGGTAGGAACCAAAACCAAAATTCCCACGGAACTTCTAACCAAAATTCCCACGGGACTTCTGATGAATTTGATTTAGGTAGCATATCCGCTCCTGAATTAGAATTTTTACAGCAATCGTTAATCGATATGATAACCGACATGCTAAAAACTAATTCCATGTTTGATGCTATTCAAACTGGTATTAAATTTGCCAATAATATTGTCATGACATTGAAATTCAGTAATCATTTTAAGTCATTAAATATTTTGAATTGGAATGCTCGATCCATCAGAGATAACGAGGACGAGCTATTTAATTTTTTAAGAGTTCATAACGTGCACATTGCTGTTATAACTGAAACTTATCTCAAACCTGCCCATAAGGTCAAAAGAGATCCAAATTATTTTGTCTACCGCAATGATCGCCTTAATGGAGCTGGTGGTGGCGTTGCCATCATTGTCCATAGGCGAATCAAACATCACATTCTTTCTTCATTTGAAACCAAAGTTTTTGAAACTTTGGGGGTTTCAGTTGAAACAAAATTTGGCCAATTTACTTTTATAGCTGCCTATTTGCCTTTCCAATGCACTGGCCAGCAAAAGAACTGGCTTAAGGGTGACCTTCAGAAACTTACCCGTCATAGGTCTAAATTCTTCATTATTGGTGATTTTAATGCAAAACACCGTTCATGGAATAATGCTCAAAGCAATTCCAATGGTAATATACTATTTGATAATTGTTCTGCGGGTTATTCTACTATACAATATGCATACAGCCCAACTTGCTTTTCTTCTGCAAGAAACCCCTCAACTATTGATTTGGTCCTAACTGATTCATGTCAACTTTGTAGTCAATTGATTACCCATGCTGACTTTGGTTCTGATCACCTTCCAGTTACATTTGAAATATCTCAAGAAATCATTTCTAATTCCATCAGTTCTACTTTCAACTACCATCGAGCTGATTGGGATCAATATCAAACATTTATGGAATACAACTTTGATCCTAATGTTCCATTGCAAACAAGAAATGAAATTAATAATGCTCTTGAATCTCTGGCCTTTTCAATAGTTAGAGCAAGAGCAGCTTCAGTACCTAAATGCGAGGTTAAATTCGATTCAGTTATAATTGATGACAATCTTCAGCTCTTGATTCGTCTGAAAAATGTACGTAGGCGTCAATATCAACAAACACGTGATCCCGTTATGAAAGTCATATGGCGAGATTTACAAAAGCAAATTAAAAAACGTTTCTCTGCCCTGAGGAACAAAAACTTCGAAAATAATGTGTCAAAATTAGATCCGAGTTCCAAACCTTTCTGGAAACTCTCTAAAGTCTTGAAAAAACCTCAAAAGCCTATACCAGCACCTAAGGAAGGTGATAAAATTTTGCTCACAAATGCGGAAAAAGCTCAAAAACTTGTTAAGCAGTTTGAGAGCTCCCATAATTTCAGTTTGGGACTTACTAGTCCTATCGAGGAATCGGTTTCCAGGGAGTATCTGAATATTTTCTCTCAAGAAAATATTTTTGATGATTCTTGGGGAACCGATTTGGATGAAGTAAGAACTATAACTAAAAAAATTCAAAATATGAAAGCACCAGGTGATGATGGAATTTTCTATATCCTCATCAAAAAACTCCCTGAGAGTACTTTGTCTTTCTTGGTAAAACTATTTAACAGATGTTTTCATCTAGCATACTTTCCAGATAAATAGAAAAATGCAAAAGTCGTACCAATTTTGAAGCCAGACAAAAATCCAGCTGAAGCTTCTAGCTACCGACCGATCAGTTTGCTTTCTTCAATAAGTAAGCTTTTTGAAAAAATAATTTTGAATAGAATGATGCTTCATATCAATTCAAACTCAATTTTTGCTGATGAACAGTTTGATTTTCGCCATGGGCATTCAACTACGCATCAACTTTTGAGAGTAACAAATTTAATTCGTTCAAACAAAGCTGAAGGCTGCTCCACTGGAGTTGCTCTTCTAGACATAGAAAAAGCATTCGACAGTGTTTGGCATGAAGGTTTGATTGCGAAACTAAAAAAGTTTAATTTTCCGCTTTATATCATGAAATTAGTTCAAAACTACTTAACTGATAGAACTTTGCAAGTAAATTATCAGAATTCTAAATCTGTTCAATTGCCCATTAGAGCTGGTGTTCCTCAAGGTAGCATACTTGGGCCAATACTATATAACATTTTCACTTCAGATCTACACAGATTATTTTCAAAAATGGAAGATTTCTCCTAATGCTTCCAAAACTCAACTTATAATATTCCCACACAAGCCTAGAGCTGCATTTTTGAAACCAAGTAATAGTCATATAGTCACTATGAACGGAGTTCCAATTTCTTGGTCAAGTCAAGTAAAATATCTTGGACTGATACTTGATCAAAAATTAACTTTTAAAGGTCACATTGAGGGCATTCAAGCCAAATGTAATAAGTACATAAGATGTTTGTATCCTCTTATAAACAGAAAATCCAAACTTTGTTTAAAGAACACACTTCTAATATTCAAACAAATTTTTAGACCGGCCATGCTTTATGCTGTGCCAATATGGTCTAGTTGTTGCGCAACTAGGAAAAAAGCACTTCAAAGGATTCAAAACAAAGTTCTGAAAATGATTTTGAAGCTGCCACCCTGGTTCAGTACTACTGAATTACATAGAATTTCAAACGTTGAGACTCTAGAAGAAATGTCCAACAAAATAATTCATAATTTTAGACAAAAATCATTGCAATCTTCAATTGCAATGATCAATTCTCTCTATAGATAAGAACTAGTTTTAAGAAATCAACTGTAATTCTGACACGCAGATATGGTGCTATTTGTGTTCTTCTTCTGAACCTTGCTAGAAATGTTTGCCTTCCGAGATGGTGAAGCGAGAATGCACCATAAGAGCATATTCTGTTTATATGATCGACCACCTGGAAATCATTATCCTTATTGCGTTGTAGATAGTTGTTGTCTGTTTGGGAATTCAAAGTCTATTATTGCCGACCGACGCCTAGGTCTTAAAAGTGCTAATTGAACGATAGGCATTGGAAAGTAAATATGTAAGAAAATTCTATTTTAACTCTTTAAATAGAATTTGGTGGCCCTGAAAAGGAACGTTTGGTTTTAATGATACGGCTTCGGTTGCGATCTACGATGATTGAGAGGGCCACAATCTTCAACGCTTAGAAGATAACTATGGAACCACATACTTGCATGATAAATCCTAAAGAGTTTGAGCTGTTTAGGGGAATATCTGTAACTAGAAATGAGAAGAAAACATAGTTTTTGCCATTTAAATCCAACTACCTTTGCCTATCTTGACAGATACGCGTGTTTCATCTACAATGTGCAGACTTGGACTTAAATGGGAAATACTAATTTTTCTTCTCATTTCTAGTCACATACTTGCAGCCATATGCTGCGACATTTCGCTTTCTCGAATGATTGATATTTTGAACAGCAAGAAAAATATTCAACCAAACAAACTCTTTGATAAGCAAACTGATTTGGTCGTACTGAAAAGGCCGAATTTGAGTTGTAGCGTAAACCACGACTGAGTAAACTTAACTCATATTTTGAATTATTCCACATTAGGGTCATTTTGAGTGATCCAAACTGAAACTAGAATACAATTTTTTTTAGCGTGTAGAACATTTTTTCTCAAATTTAGTCAAGTTAATAAATCAATTTTGAAGTCCAAAAAACACAATTTCTCCGACCAATGCAATCTACGTTGAAATTCTTTGTGTAAAGAAAGCTTTCCATTGGTATTATTAAAAATTTGGCAACCAGCGCTGTCTGAGAGAATCTTGGGAGGTCGGAATTGGCCATAGGGTCGGGATTGGACCAGGCTCCGCTATAATGAGGAATTGGAGCTCAAATTTCAAAGCTTTAGACTACAAGCTGGAGTTTTCTCTAAATACCCTCAATTAAAACTCAGCATTCAATTTGATTATTTAATTATTTTTATTTTTCATAATTCATCAATAATAAATATTACAAAGCGAACTTCTTACAATTTATCGCACTTTTCTTCATCTGAAAACGAAAACCGTTTCACGATAATGTAATTTTCATTTTGTGGCTTAAAGTAGTGAAACGATTGTGTCCCAGAGATTTGTTTTACACGAGTATAAAAGTTCTTCATTTTCTTTTCCATTGCATTGTTATCTTTTTCCGAGAAAAACTCGTAATATATTTTGGAATCTACTTAAGAAACAGCTCAAGAGTAAAGTTCGTATGCAGTTGCAATATGATAGCCTTGTAAACTTGCTTTTGAAGCGTTTCGCTCTGCAATAAGACCGAAGTCCTTGTACATGTGGCACAAATTGAAAGCAGTCATCTTATTTCTGTACTGACTGCCTGATCCAACAGAAAAAAAATGGATTTTTTTTAGGTAAGGCAGCTTTTTACCTTTCTTACATCAATAGAAGGGTATTAAGATCGCTTGAAAACTCGACTTTTTATTCGAGGCCCACAGGGCCGAGTGTGATATACCATTCGACTCAGCTCGACGCACATGTCTGTGTGTATGTGTGTGTGTGTGTGTGTGTGTGTGTGTGTGTGTGTGTGTGTGTGTGTGTGTGTGTGTGTGTGTGTGTGTGTGTGTGTGTGTGCGTTACAAATAATGTCACATCGGTTTCTCAGCCATCTGTGAACCGATTTCAGTTCTGTTGACGGCAAATGGAAGCTACAACATTCCCATAGAACGCTATTGATTTTTTTTCATTCGGACATTTCAAAGTCTCAAAGTCTCCATTAACTATTTTCAACGAATATGTACTTATTGAGCATCTTGAATCCATATCGATAATCAAAATTGAAGCTCAGGATTGAAGCTTTGTTAACGCCAAATACAAGTTATAAAATCTTCAAATAAGTGTTCAAAATTTCATTATGTTAACTTCCCTTTTTTACCCTTCTTACATCAATAGAAGGGTATTAAGATCGCTTGAAAACTCGACTTTTTATTCGAGGCCCACAGGGCCGATTGTCATATACCATTCGACTCAGCTCGACGAACTGAGCACATGTCTGTGTGTGTATGTGTGTGTGTGTGTGTGTGTGTGTGTGTGTGTGTGTGTGTGTGTGTGTGTGTGTGTGTGTGTGTGTGTGTGTTATACAAATAATGTCACATCGGTTGCTCAGCCATCTGTAAACCGATTTCAGTTCTGTTGACGGCAAATGGAAGCTACAACATTCACATAGAACGCTATCGATTTTTTATTCATTCGGATATTTCGTTACGAAGATATGAACGAAACAGTACTTGAAGGCCTATCATAATAGTAATCAAACAGCTTAGTATCCGATTACATACTGAGCTATTTGTGTTCCGATTTTAGTTTTGTTGATGCCAAATCAAAGTTATGAAATCTCCAAATAACTGGTCAAAATTTCATTATGATTGGATAATCCTTCATGGAGATATGACCAAAACAATACCTGAGAGCACATAATTGTGAGATGACAATATATTCGTTGCAGTGCAAAACCGAACAAGACCAATCACACCAATCGATGCCGCTTGCATTCTATTGTGTCGCATCTGTTGCGTTGTATAGCACATACAGCGGACTAGCCACACTATGCGACTGTATAGAATTAGAGCAGCATCGATTGGCTCGAGTGGTCTGGTTTTGAACTGCAACGAGTATATTCGAAAATTAGTCTTTATATACTTTAACCAATTTTCAACGAAAATGTACTTATTAAGCTTACTGAAACATTTTATGGACTGATTTTATGAAATTTATAATATTTATGTAACTTCTCCTTTAATATAACTAACATAAACAGGTCATTAAAGACTATTAATGGTAATATTTTAATAACATCGCTGAACAATACGCTCAGGATTGACAAATAGTTCATTTTATAAACTGAATGTATGGCATATTGAATATCTCTGAATCTTCTTGGAATTTCTGATGAAAATATGTATCCAGTACAATATTGCCCACATTTGAATTCTGGTGAAGTGTAAGAAGGGTTCAGTCTCACCATCGGTGGATTAATGCGGGTTTTTGTTAATGAAATTCACACAATTTGCTATCAACAGTCGATCGGCAACATGGTTATGTTAACTAAATTCTGCGATTGCTATGAAGCTTGTAAACTTTAAATTGTGTGCTTCATCCTAATTATATACGGCAAAAGGATGGATTGTGCATTGAGCGTTTGCCCAATGAAAACCTGAATAACAAAAGAGTAATTTTCAGAGAAGTCAGCAATTATAATGCAGTGAGTTGCTTCCAAGTTAATTTTAAGTTGTTTTAAGTAGTTACCTTGTTGCTCTGCAAAAAAATTACGCGGAGACAATTCGCATAATTTTTCTAAAAATGTTTCCACAAACTCTTCTGCATCCATTCGCTTTGAATGAGGATGACAACGATCTGTTAACTTCCATTGTTTAAATTCTAAGGAATCGATATTTTCAAGAAAATTCATCATTGCAAAACATGAAATTTTCAAAAAATTTAACTCAAAAACGGCTCGATGAACATTTCTTATTTTTTGATATGTTGTGTAAAAATGTTTGAATTTTCATAAAAAATATATAAAAATAAATAGTCGTTGTGGTCGAACATTTTGAAAATCATAAAAAACCGAAAATGTTGACTAGTTTAGCAAATTTGAGTACATTAATTATTTTAACAAATATTTTTAGTAAATAAGCTTTCTATTCATAAAAAAACTTTGCAAATCGATCTAATGGTTCAGAAGTTATGATTTGGTTCATATAAAAAATATCGAACAATGTGAATTTTTCTGGTCGCCCTATATCAAACATGGTCACCGTAATAAAAAAATAAAAAAATACGGTTATAAATATTTTCAATGAAGATCATACGAAGCGATTGCAGGCAAAATCGGACAGCTTTTTTTTCAACTCTATTCTTATCCATATATATAAATATATATATATATATATATATATATATATATATATATATATATATATATATCATATATATATGTATATATATACATATATATATATATATATATATATATATATATATATATATATATATATATATATATATATATATATATATATATATATATATATACATATATATATATATATATATATATATATATATATATATATATATATATATATATATATATATATATATATATATATATATATATATATATATATATATATATATATATATATATATATATATATATATATATATATATATATATTTTATATATATATACATATATATATATATATATAAATATATATATATATATATATATATATATATATATATATATATATATATATATATATATATATATCAGCGATTCCACGGGAAAAGAATAGAGTTGAAAAAAAAAGTTGTCCGATTTTGCTCAAAATCACTTGGTGTGTTCTTCATCAAAAATAATAAGACCCGTATTTTTTTATTTTTTTATTAGGGTGTCCATGTTTGATATAGAGTCACCAGAAAAATCGACATTTTTCGAAATTTTTTATTTAAAAAAAATCATAACTTCTGAACCACTGCTTCGATTTTCGTTATTTTTATATAAATTGAAAGAATATTACTTGTTGTTTTTAGTTAAAATATTGATCAAAATAATTAATGTACTTAAATTTGCTAAAATGGTCAATATATTTATTTTTTATGATTTTCAAAATGTTGGACCACAACGACTATTTATTTTTATATTTTTTTATAAAAATTCAAACATTTTTACATAACATATCAAAAAATCTCAAATGTTCTTCGAGCCGTTTTTGAGTTAAATTTTTTGAAAGCATGGAATGAGTATCATTTTCCATCACTTCAAAATAACTGCGGGAATCATTTCATTGAAGTTATCAAACTTATTCCTAATAAATTCATGATAGTTTTATTTGTGAAGTAATGTACTCATCAAAAAATTAGGGGAGGCTTGTCCAATCCTGACCCCATTACATGTAAGAACTATAAATCAGCCTCAAATTGTTTAAAAGCAGAGACCAACATTGCTAGGTTTATCTGTCTAGCCATGGTTTACGCTATAACTGGAGCCACAATGGTCCGTTAGCGTCCAAATTCAGCATGAGTGCTTATAAGGATTGCAGGGACACTCATGCCAAATTTGAGTTGTAGCGTAAACCACGACTGAGTACACTTAACTCATATCTTGAATTATTCCACATTAGGGTTATTTTGAGTGAACCGAACCGAAACTAGAATACAAAAGTTTTTAGAGTGAAGAACATTTTATCTCAAATTTTGTAAATTTTGAAGTCCAAAAAACACAATTTCTCCGACGAATGCAATCTACGTTGAAATTCTTTGTGTAATGATAGCTTTCCATTGGTATTATTTAAAATTTGGCTACCAGCGCTGTCTGAGAGAATCTTGGGAGGTCGGAATTGGCCACAGGGTCCGGATTGGACCAGGCTTCGCTATATTGAGGAATTGGAGCTCAAAAGCTTTTAGACTACAAGCAAGCGTTTCCACAGATTACCTCCAATTAAAATTCAGCATATAATTTGATTATTTAATTATTTTCATTTTTCATAATTGATCCAAAAAAAAACATAGCAAAATTCTTACAATTTAACGCAC
>JASCZW010002401.1:0-15066 GCA_034211315.2 Aedes japonicus | reverse complement strand
AAAGTTTGGCAAGGAGTGCTCCTCAAGGATTTACTCAAGAAGTGACCGGAAACCCGGCTCCAGCAACCCTGATTTGGACCAAAAAGTTGTGGATTATATTCAACGGAACAAATCTGCCTCTACTCGCGATCTAGCCAAGAAGTTCAGGACCAGCATCGGAATGATTCAACGAATCAAGCGCAGGAATGACTTGAAGACGTACAAAAGCAGAAAGTGCCCAAACAAACTCTGAACAAAAGTCTCGTGCCAAAACCAGGGCTCGAAAGCTGTACAGCTGCATTTTGGACAATGTCGACCAGTGCATTTTGATGGATGACGAAACATACGTTAAAGAAGATTCAAGAACGCTACCGGGGCCGCAGTTTTATACTAAATCTGTTGGGGAACGTGTGCCAACCGCAGATACGACTGTTGCGATGGAGAAATTCGGTCAGAAGGTGCTCATTTGGCAAGCTATTTGCACATGTGGCTTGCGTTCTTCAATTTTCTATACAAAAGGAACTATAAATGCTGAGATTTATCAAAAGGAATGTTTGAAGAACAGGTTGCTACCATTGTATAGAAAGCACCAGTCCTCCTCTCTTCTGGCCAGATTTGGCATCGGCACATTACGCCAAATCCACTCTACAGTGGCTGACGGAGAATAACATCAAGTTCGTAGAAAAAGACATCAGCCCACCAAACTGTCCCCAGTTGCGACCGATCGAACGCTATTGGGCAATAGTCAAGCGTATATTTAAGAAGGATGGTACAGTGTCCCAAAACATGACCGATTTTAAGAAAAATTGGGCAGCGGCATCCAGGAAGTGCACAAAGGTCACTGTGCAGAATTTGATGGCAGGTGTCAAATCAAAGGTACGGGCATTCTACAGAAATGAACATGATGACTAGTTTTTCCGTTTGGATCTTTTGTAAACATGTTAAGCTATAATAAACTGAAATAGTATGTTAATTTTAACCATGTTTTCATGCCTATTTTATTATTTGGAAGTTTATAACTACTTTTCGATACACTCCTTAGTATATCCCGTAACCTTTGTTTAGTGCATGTCGATTTACCTCATCACTATTGAGAAATGATAAAGTATTCGGTGTTGTTACAGTTGTCAGTTGTTTGTTTTGTTGGCAATGACTCGAATTTTATTGAAAGTTTCCGCTATTTAAACCCTTTGAGGAGTGAGAGCACTCTTCAAAGGCACGCCCCTTTATCAGTCAAAATCAGATTCATTGCAAAAAAAAACAAACTATGACTCCGATACTGACCATGCATCAGAACCCTAGTCATAATCAATTCATACTATAGAACATCAAATAGACAATGAGAATTCACATAAATGAAGACTAACCATGTTTTACTTATTCTAACGAGTATTGTCACTTTTCATAAGACATAAAATGTAATAAGGACTATTATACCTTTGACTACAAAAACAAATATGTTCCCTAGTTTGAATTAATTAGGACTAGGGTTCGGTGGTAGATCTGATACCCAGTAACGCACCACAAAAAGGTGATCTACCTGCGTTACGGGTTAATTTGGCCAGACTGTCGAGTTGCTTTTGATATGATCGCAGAACGGTGTAATTCGAAAGTCATTTTTGAATTTAGTTGAACACCCAGATCAGTCACACTGGTTAGTCACACTGGTAGATAAAATCCATAAGGTTATTTATGAGCTTATTAAAGGTCGTCCATCAAAGACGTAGCATTTTAGGGGTGAGGGGGGGGGGGTCTAGTGGATTTGTGAAAATATGCTACGGGGCGGAGAGGACACTAATGAAAATTCAACATGGCACCATTGATGATGGCCATTTAGAAGTATCACCTCGAAAAATCTTGCAGTTTGATACCCATATTGATATGGTTCCGGACATTTTCCAAGTTGGTCACTTCCCCCGGGGCACCTGGAACCTACTACAGAGTATTCAGGGCAACGGATCGTCCTGAATATGCTCCCTGAAGCACTTTCATGAAAAATCTTAATGTTTTGGTGATATATACATGATTGGAAGGATATACATGATTGACCATAGTATCCGGAACCAGTTTTACGGAAATGGCCATATTTTGGAAGTTCTTCAACGGATCTTAGTGCAACCGCTGGCATTCAATTTTGAATGAGTTCTAGTTTCTAGGAAAATAGGGATAATAAACGTAACTTTACACCACACAAAAATACGAGCAGCAGAAAAAATGTCTTTTTGACATGCCCTCTGAAAATTCGGAACATCTCCGGGGTCCGGTGGCCAGTATTCGTGACCATGCATGTTCCTTAAGTTTGACTAAATTTGCCGTCGAATGCTTTCAGTTTTGTCCAAATTCAACAATTTTTCAACAAGTTATAAAGAATTGAATTTGGGCAAAATTTTGCCTATCTCAATCATTTTGCCTATCCCCTGTAATACAACAACTCAGAAATAAAACTACCGAAAATTTCAAATGTTATAACTTTGTGCAATGTTGCAATTTCAACGTGAACAACCTTTAATCAATATACTATAGTCCTCATATGTTTCCATATCTCATAAACATGCAACAATGTCAATTGAACCACTCAGCTAACCCGTGTCTCCATCAACAGGACGGTTCCTACCAGCAAAAACTAGTCGCCCCCAGCACGGAGTCGGGCCAGAAACGCACCCTGCAGGACCTACTGGAGGACTTTTCGACACCTGTCCGGAAAGCAGGTAGGTGAACAAGCACTCATTTAGCTCTGTTTGCATTTCGCACCTTCCTTCGAAGGAGGAGAAGTGTGGGAACTTTGCCGTATTCAAAATCCACACGTGAGGAAAAAAAAGGACAAAAACCAACTTCATCCTTGTTTGCTTTCTCCCTGATGCTTGGGATCAGGGATTGTCGTTGGATGTGCCGGGTGCCGAAATTTTCACGCTTCTTGCAACGGTTTTGTCCCTTCACACCTCTGCCGTTCTCCCGCTGGATCGCTGGCATTGTTTTCTCTTGTGCATATTTATGCTAACACAAACGAAGGCGAGTTCAAGGCGAGATTCTCGGAAGTCAGAGTGCTTTCGATGACATAGTCCGGTCAGGTGGTCAAGTTTATTAGTTTGTTGGTTTGCAAACTTCAAAGTCGGCACGAAGCGATTTATGATGTGCGGAAACGTGCAGTTTGGTTGAAGGTAATCATCCGGGAAAATTTATTGGATTTTTAAGGGAAATTAACCTCGAAGGTAGATGTTTTAAGAGCTGATTTAGCGGTGACCTCATGAATTCTGTTGTGAAATTGTCCCACTGCAACCTTGGACCGTATCCAGAAGTTGACCGACGTACGTACAAACATACCTCCGGGAGCTGAATGATGCAGGCATGTTATGACCAATCTTCTACGATCAACCCACTATCTAGAACAACAACAACAACAACAATTCAAACTCACCTCGAACCACTTTGGTCCGGCTCGGATTCAGTCATGTGACGCGCCCTTCGAAGAGATTGATTGACGCGATCCGAGTTGGCTCTCTTACCTAAGAGATGATGATGATGATGATGATATTTTAGGACCGGGCTGATCTCATACCATTCAGTTGCACCACAACAACACCCTCCAACCGTCATTGGCCGGTAGATCGTCGAGCCTCTTCGACAGGTTATTTTAAAACAGTTTTTTCTTACTCTTCCCTACAGGGGGCTTCTCCTCACCTGGCAAGGTTACGAACAGGCAAGGTTACCGCAGATCTATAATGAGATCATAAAGGGGTGCTACCTAAATCCACTGCTGCCCGACATGTCAAATTCGGTTCCTACACATGTCGTTAATAAAAATTCGTTCCGGCCCAACCGTCCGGGGACGTGACAAGGTGTGAGAAAATGGCATTATGACGTGGCCTGCCTGCCCAATCGAAACCTGTTGTTGCTGGACAGAAGTAAATTGCTACAATTAACAGGAATCAGCCATTGAGACCATTCTGTCGAAATCAATCATTTATTCAACACCGAATGGCCATCATCGTCGTTTGCCGTCGTAACGACCGTGTAGGTCATAATCTCGTCACAATCTCTCCGAGGTCGTTAACTTGAGTTGCCGCTTGTCTTGCTCCTTGCCTTCCTCCCCCCCAGGGACAACACGGGTTTCGATCTTGGACCGATCGCAGTAGACTGCGTGGCAACAGCTAAAGTGACAGCGCGATCGGCTGAAGAAAATTCTCCGTCGCCGCGTCCACTTGTCTTCCCTTTTCCGTTCTCAATTTCAAATCGCGGGCCGGGACTGGACGGACGCAAAAGCCGACAGCAAAAGTCGCAAAGTAACTAGCGAAAGATAATTATTCATAATTTCACGTTTGAACGGCAGTAAAAAGCGACAACGATGGACATCTCTCGAAGATCTTTTTGAAGTGTCGCGTCGTCGTCGTCGTCGTCGTCGTCGTCGTCGTCGTCGACCGTTTCTCAGAACCGCACTTGCACGGGTTGTTTGGTTGATTCGAACTTTTCGTCAACCGAGACCGAGATGTGCTGTTTTTGGTTGGATATTTTCAGACATTGAGTCACCAGTTTGTCGTCGGCGGCAGAGGCAGTGGCAAGCGCAAGTTCTTTTTCGCGAAACTGTCAACGAGCGCACACAGTAGGCGGTGTCAGTTGCCAAGTATCCCGCTGCTGGCTAGTTGACGCTTGTGCGGCGGTAGCCGACAAGGATGTTTTTCATTTCGAACATTCGTGCGTAACCGCATTCTTTGCACACCGCTGTCAATCAAGGGGTAGTTCGAGTAAAGATAGATATTGTTATTTTCTTCTTGGATGCATTTTTTTTCTAAATTACACTGCTTTCCCGATTGACAGTGATGATGGTGAAATGAGAGGAAAGATTGAGGGAAGATAGATTATCTCAAGCTAGAGAAGCATCTGAATAAACTGACTGCATAGCATAGCATAGCATAGAACCCTTGCACATATCATTGGGAGAACCACCGAGATAAGCCTATCCACTTTCACTAAACGTCAAGTCTTGATTTTATTTTCACTGCGAATTATCGAGTTAAAAAAATGGTTTAATAACTTTTGGCATTCGAATGTCATACAATGTGATAATACATCGTGAATATGTTCTTGATTCACTTTCCAAAGTGAGAAAGTTTCTTTCTTATAAATAAGACTACCCAAGTAGCACACTACGATCATAATTAGTTGTAGTAACTTGATTATGACTTAGCAAGTCATATTTATGTTATCTAAACTGAATGACAACAAGTGTGCTACTAGGGTAGGGCTTTTTTCTTTGAGTATTTTTCAACATTTATCAAACTCGCTGAGAATTGCGTAGAAATGTCATGCTGCATAATTTTGTCTTGATGAGAGGAAGGAGATGTTTATAAACTAGGTTAATTCTTTTTTTGGATTCTCGAAACGAGACCTTCTGCATTGATGGTTAACACATTCACAGATTTATCTAGATTAACACAGATTTGTTTCATTTTTTTCATACCGATATTGTGTGTAAAGATTACAGATTTTTTGGATAAACCAAAATTTTTAACTAGAAATCAGAAGAAAGATTAGTATTTTCCATTTCATTCCAACTACCTTAGTTGCTTATTTTGACAAAGGCGAGTATTTCGTTTACTTCTTCAGTATCGTGTATTAATAACTCGACTTTGTAGACGAAATACGCGTATCTGTCAAGATAAGCAATAAAGGTAGTTGGAATTAAATGGAAAATACTAATCTTTCTTCTCATTTTTAGTTACACTATTCCACTAAATAGCTCACACTTTCTAGGATTGAAATTTTTTAAGATGTTTTGCAATAGTTTGCCCATTCAAAAAACTCAAATTAAAAAAATGAGTTCATTTTATGATCCAACTTTTTACCAATTCTACTTTATAGACTGTTCCGATAATTATAAATACACTTATGATTAACCATACATACTAGGGTGACTCAACATGATCATTTTTTCAGAACAGCTCATTTTTGGATCCATTTGGGGTCCCAAACAACCGTGTAAAATTTGGGGACGATTGGTTGTAGCCCTGCTTCCCGCATTGCGTTTGAAATTTGTATGGAAATTAGTATGGGAAAACATACTTTTTTGAATTTTCATTACTAGAGACCTCAGTTTAGCATGAAACCTTTAACCAATCAGTTAAAATAGTCCAGGATGTGCCTAACAACTTTGTCGAAAGATGTGCGGCGCTAAAACGTTCCTTTTAAAAGTTATAGGTGTTCAAAGATCGTTGGTTCGAATTAATTGCTAAAAATGATTTGTTCTGCCAACACTGCCGGTGTACCAATGGAAGCCAGATTTCAATCCGCAATAACTTTAGCGTTTCTTCTTATCGATTTGGAATGTTCAGATGAACTACTCATAAACATTTGCACAACTTTATGGGTGTATTTGGAGATGCGGGAAGCTGGTTTACAACCATCGTTACCAAATTTTACACAGTTGTTTGGGATCCCAAATGGATCCAAAAAAGAGCTGTTCTTGTGCCCACCGGATCAGTAGCGAACACCAACTTTGCAGAGTTGTTGTCCGGCATTCTTGCAACATGCCCTGCCCACCGTATCCTGCCGGCTTTGGCTACTTTCTGGATGCTGGGTTCGCCGTAGAGTGCGGCGAGCTCGTGGTTCATCCACGATGATTAACCGTAAATTTCAAAATTTGTTCACTTTTTAACCAAATTTTTGGCTGCGTCCTATTGTTTACAGCCAAATTTTTTTTTAAATTTTCGCACGGAAGTTTAGAAATGAGCAAAGAAAACGGTCGAAACAAGTCGAGTTATTAGTACGAGACACTGAAGAAGTCTGCACATTGTAGACGAAATACGCGTATCTGTCGAAGATAAGCAAAGGTAGTTGGAGTTAAATGGAAGATACTAATTCTTCTTCTAATTTCTAGTTAAAGAAAACGGATTTTGTACAAACGGTGCACCGTCTTTGGATCAAAAAACTGGCTAAGAAAGAAGGTGTGCTCAACAGTGCTCTTTCGGAAATTCCCCGAAACGATTCCACATGAAGGAGTGTCTGCAAAAAAGGTTGCTACCCTTGATTAAACAGCATAACAAGCCTACAATCTTTTGGCCTGATCTTGCTTCCTGCCATTACTCTTAACATGCGCTACAGTGGTACCAAAGAAGATGAATCCACCAAACTGCCAAGAGATTTGCCCTATCGAAACTTTCTGGGCTTTGACGAAAGCGAAACAGAGAAAACACAGGAAACCAGCGGATAGTGTTTAACAATTTAAGAAAGATTGGCCACAAGTGGTAAAAATGGCAGGAGAAAGCCCTGTGCAGAAGCTCATGAGTAGTGTTAAGGCAAAAGTAAGAGAACTTGCCTACCCTACGAAAAATCAAGCAAATCGTATGTGAGAGCGATTCGTCTCACCTCACACTCCACGCAGACTTACCCTGATTTCTTTTTAACTTTTTATTTGTTCCAAATTTATCAAATATTGATAAATTAACATTTCATGTTAATCTAGGTTGAAGCTACTGCCGTCACGTTTCAACCTTAATTGTTAAAATATGAATCTATTTTTGTTTACATTGTTCAGCCTTAGTTGTTCAGTATTATAAACAGGTTTTTATTCCTGCGTGTCAGTATAACAATAATAATCTTAAAACTAAAAACAAACTAAAATTAATTTTAATTAAGCTAATTAATTTTAACTAAGGGAATGAAACATTTCAAAGGAAGATTTCAACGAATTTTGTCTGAAATTCATAATTATTTTGTTGGACATTTGTTCCAAAGTTTCAACATTCGAAATACTATCTACTTTGTTAGTACTGTACCAAGACGACAGCTTCAAAATCATTTTCCGAACTTTGTTCCGAATCCTTTGTAGTGCTTTTTTTTTCTGGTAGCACTACAACTAGACCATATTGGAACAGCATAAAGTATGGCCGGTCTAAAACTTTGCAGGGTGGCCACAGACTTGGGAAAATCGGGAAATACGGGAAAAATGCGGGAATCCAAAGTCATCCGGAAATATGCAGGAAAAAGTCGGAAATTTCAAAATCCATCGGGAATTTTTGTCATGGATGGAACCATACTCACACCTTCAAAAGATTCGAGTAGCGTTTTTGTCATCAACTCGGTCCAACGATCTCAGTAAGGGGTGATTCAAAAATGACGTCCACTCTTTAGGGGGGAGGGGTATCAAATTTGTGACAATATGTGACAGGGGGGGGAGGGGTTATCAAAATGTGACATCCAACAATTTTGCATTTGGTAATCTAAATTTGTCAGCGTTAATACGAAAACAAAGGCGTCTAAAAGTTTTGGGTGTACGGTAAATGAAAATACACATTTTACTTAGTTGTGTGAGTGCATAAAATTTATTTACTGTTCTTATCGTCAATGAGCACGAACCGCATGAGCTGTGCTTCATTCTGAAACTTCGTCGAAGTTTGATTTTGTTGAAAATCCTATTGTGTTGTATTTTTGTCGTGCATACCCGCTGTGTAATTAACAAGCCAACCGTGGTGTGTGAATACTGGCAAGATATAAAAAACGAATCCTATTGTGAAGAACTTTTCAAATCGAAAATCAGCACCTTGAAAACGGAAGCTTCGAAACCGAAAGATATACTAAAGGTTTTTAAGCCAGCAGACCTTCTGTTGCGTATGTTTTTCGTCTAATGTAACTGTATATTCTTCAATATTTGTGCTGAACTGTAGATATCAACTTTGAGTTAACATTATTTTAAATAAATTCAACTTTTACTTACAATTTTAATGTGTCTTAATTAATAATAGAATTTAAGCTTTCTGATCTAAATTTTAAACTATTCGTAGTGTTACTTTGTGGTCGCTTTTATTCGCTAGAGGTATTGTGTAGACAGACAATCGAAACAACTGTCAAAGTAATGTGGTAGCGTTAGTGCTCAAGGCGGTTGATTTCAAATCGACCCAGTTGGCTTTGGGATGGTACTGAACGACCTGGCCTCTGTCGCTGACAATGACCCATTAGCTTCTACACAGTGGTACTTCCCACCATTTTGACCACTTTTGGTCAATCTTTTTAAAAAATTTGGATGTCGTCCGCTGGTTTTATGAATTTTCGAAGCTTTGCTTTGGTTAAAGCCCAAAAAGTCTCGATTGGCCGTGACTCCGTGCAGTTCGGCGGATTCATGTCTTTCGGCACGAAACATACATTTTGTCTTTTATACCATTCTACTTGACTTTCGTGCTGCCTGATCATCAGCAATAATCGCTTCTGGAGACATTCCTCAACGTATTTCTGGGTGTTCATCGTCTCCGTTGTGATGTACGGACTAGATGTTTTACCACACTCGCATATTGCCTGCTAAACCATAACCTTCTTTCCGAATTTTTCGGTAAAAATTGCCTTCTCCGTTTCGGGGATGTCTTTGTCTTCGCTTACAGTACAGAATTGTGGTCCGGGAAGCGTTTTGTAATCTAGTTTCACATCTTCCATTATTATACAACCAGGATTTCTACACAATAACGAATCGTAGAGTTTGCGGGCCCGTAGTTTCACGGACGTGGCCTGTTTTGGGTTTCTTTTGGGCTTTTTCTGCTTTCTGTATGTTTTTAGCCCAAGTCTTTCTTTGGCACGCATGACGTTACTCGACGAGGTCCCTAGTTTTTACGCAACATCCCGAGCGGAAGTCGCTGGTTTTCGCTTGTAGCCATCCCAGATCTTTTTATCGATATCCGGACTAACAGGACCGGATTTCCGACCACTCTTTGGCGCATCTTCAAACGTACACTGTTCTCTATATTTTCGATCCGCAGATTGTACAGCTCCGACGCTTATACTCTCTTCCTTGGCCAATTTTCTTAAGGAGAGTCCGCTCACAGTGCACCATTTGTGCACGATACTTTTTCGGTGTTCCGGAGTAAGACCGCGCATTTTGATAGGTAACACAAAACTGAGCACTTTTTATGCTTTGTCATTCAGAAATGAGCAAACAAAAGGACGCAGCCAAAACATGTTGAAATATTTCATTATATTCAAAATGACCGTTTAAATAAGGTGTGCTTATACCACAGCCATTCAAGCTTGAATCTCGACTTGTGTAAATTTCCGCAACCGTCAATTTGAAAGGAATCGCCAAATCCCCAAATGACTTAAAACTTAAATTTCCTGGAAATACCAGGTTCCTAACATCTACATCCACTACCAACTGGAGGGTAATAACTCCTTGTATCTATTTCTGGTGCTATTTTGTTGGTGGGATCAAGCACCAAATGTTACTTTCGACCTTTTGACTATTTTGTCTAGAAATGTCAATAAGCATTTAGCAAAAAGCAAATCTGTCAGGTTTGTAGACGCTATGTGGCATATAATTGCACGTCAAAACATCGTGTCAATATCGGGTGGCATGTGGCGAAAGACCGAGTGATATTTTGACATGCTAGCAGATGCCGCAACTTCACCACATTATTAGGCACCTCGACCAAGTGAACTACGTAGCGTTAGTGAAGCAACAGTTGCTTACGCTAGCGCTTGCTAGCGATTTGAAAATTTACACAAAGTTATCGATTAATTTTGCTCTTGCTTAAACGTCTGTCTGTTCTTATACTTTCTGGAATAATCGTTAGTTGCTGAAGACGTTGGTTGATCTTGGTCAGCATGGAGCGTCAGCTGTGCAGAGAGGTGAGGCTATGAATTTGGAGTAACATGTACATTTTTTATAGAAAAAACAGCATTGTTAAAAATAAATACGTACGCGAACAATCTTTTCAGTTAGCATATTCTATTTTGAAAGTAACAAAAAATATTTTAAATCTTGAAATCTTGATTTTATAGAATATGGGACAGTGCTTAAGGATTGCGGTCAGGAAGAACCTGCTACTTTAAAAAAGTTTATAATTAAGGTATCGGAAAGTGCTTGAAATTTTCTTGGCAATAAAAATATGATCTAGACTAAGTGTTGCACACAATTTTAACGTTGAGAGAAACTGTCGGGAACTTTGAATAAAACACCATCCTTTGCGAAAAAAAATCAATCAATTTATTATCAACAAGAAATTATGATTTCAGTCCTGTATGGAAATTTCAAAATAGGGTAAAATTATGAAATTCGATAACTGATCGTCTAAGGAAAATATTCTTGTGGTAGAAAGTGCTTTAAATTATCTCAGCAAACTGAAAAATTATGAAATTGCAAATTTTTTACACAAAAATTTCTAGGGCTCAGGAAAATCGAAAAATAACATCGTCTATACCAAAATTGCCCACAAAATTGAAATATTGATTTTGTGAAACCCATGTCAAGGAGCGATCATTTTTTGATCTCCCAGTATGAAATATCAGTGGAATTTCCTAGACTGTTCAATGTAACTCACGAAAATCCTCGATATATTTCAAAAACAAAAACTCACCGCTTTCAAATTGTATTGTTCTAAATATCAAATTTTGCAATCAAAAACAATTATTTCTGTTGGAATATTCATGATTTCATTTCTTTTTCACTTTCTGATCATCTTCTTTTTCGGACTTTTGAGTAATTTCAAGATTTTTCAGTACTTTTTCTACGAGGCATGATGTTTTGCGCGTCTTCTCTACAAGAAAAATTATGTATGTTTCCATATAATTTTCCATATCTCGAGATCAACACCCAATATCGATATATCAAAATTTGCAATCGCATAAAAGTTGGTTTGATGTTTTTCGCCATACAAACGGTGTTTTTCAGATTTTGCCCGATTATGCGGTAACTTTTGCTCAAAAATCTGTTACTTATGCACAAAAGTGAGGAAAAAACACCAGTTTCCACATTAGACCCGGGGTTATCTCATACATAGATGTGTAAGTGCATGAGTGTGGTTCATGAGTTATGAATTTTTAAAGTAAGTATTATTGGAAAATCTATAAATGATATAAACTCTACTAAAACTCCCCATTTCTTAAATTTTATCCATTGTAATCTAGTTAGTTCGATGGTTGTAAAGATGTTAATGTAGCCACTCATACCGATGTGGTCTAGAGAAAAATCTACGAATCACCATATTTTAATAAAGCTTTGTTTTTGAATCTTCAAAAACTATCGCAACTTTAATATTTATCAAGAGTAATAAAAATATACAATGAAATTATTAATTGAATAGGCATTTCTGAATCATAATCAGTCAAGTTTTTCTTCTACTTTTTAACTAAGATTATTTTAAATTCAAAACTAAAATGTTTCTTAAGTGAGTGCAGTTTGAAAAAAATATTTAAAAACTACGTTTTATGCAGAAGAAAAAATGTCGAACAAATATCTTGACTTATCTCTGCCAGTTATTTCCATCAAAACACACTTCCCTTATCCGTGGACAGAAGAACTTTACACATGTAAATGATTCAATTTGAACTAAAATACACGTTATTATTGAAATCGATAAAACCAATATGCATATATTCTTTTTCAGAAGTGTTACGTCCAATGGGGGGGGGGGTAATCATATTTGTGACAAAGTGTGACAGAGGGGGGGAGGGGGTTGAAAAACCTGAAATTTGATGGACGTCATTTTTGAATCACCCCTAACAGAATGAAACAATGTTTGACATTGGCATGTAAATCATTCTCTGCTGGCGTTGTTCAGCCAGTTCAAAAACGTACCGCATAGAAAATCTGGGTACACGGCTGTGACAGGTGAGATTTCGCACATGACTTACTTTCTTTTTTATTGTTCTTGACTGAAACTCCTTAGCTGATCATTTGTCATTTTTAAAATACCGCTAATTTGTCCGGAAATATAAAATGTTGACCAATTGATGCATGACGGTATTTTTGATCACTAGAAATGCCTACCTACGGAAAGCTTTAGATAAAAATGATGTAAAATCGGTTTTCCACTGAAATTATGTGAAGTTTGTTGGGTGGAAAATGAACTCAAACAATGCACAGAAACAAAAGCGTTCACGAAAATGAAAACGGACCGTGAACTAGTTCACGTTTTCAGGATTTTTACCTAAAAACGTGATTTAGTTCATGATTACGTGATTTAGTTCATGATTACGTGATTCAGTTCACGGTGTATTTTTGCTTGTTCTCGAATTCATGACTGCAGTTCACGCATCCGGGCACGGATTTTTTTCTGTGTGGTTGAACTATAACATGAGGTTTTGGCCGAAGGATTTGTGGCCCCCTAGCAATCCAAATCGTAATCCGTTGGATTATTCGATTTGGGCGTATGTTGAAGCACGAGCCTGCAAAACATCACACCCTAGTGTGAAACCCCCGAAGTCAACCATAACCATGGTAGTTTATGTCGGAAGTCTACGTCCGAAAAGCATGCTCTGGCTTCCGGCGTCGGCTCGAGGATGTTATTAATAACAATGGAGGACACATTCAATAAATTTGTTTAAAAAGACTTCGAGAACATCGTGTCGGGATCAAACTGTTGGAAGATTTCTGTTTCATTGTTTTATCAAGAGGATAGTATACAATATTTTCTAGATTTTTGCCATTTACATAAATGTTTTGTTCGTCTTATGGAATAAACGCATTATATATTTGTGTACTTAGAATTGCAACAACATTATTAAACCTGTCCAGTTAAATTTAGTTACACAAGTAGCAAATAGTGACCATGGCAACAGTAAATTAAAAAGTATAAATGTTAGTTTTTTTTTGCTAAATTTCAATAGAATTAACAAACTTTTTCAGGATACCTCAAATCAAGATTTCGGTGAAATGCTGCTATTGCTTGAAAACGAACAAAAACATGATCAAGCGCAAACCACAGAACTCTACACTTTAACACTTTACAACATTTCTTGCTTGTAGTATTTTTTATTGACATAAACATATACACTATTATATAAATATGTCCTGCGAATAGGAGGGACCATCAGGGCACCCGATTGAAGCACTCTGGATGGGGAGAGTGTGAATGCCAACTCCCCATTGCTAACAGTTTGTGAATACAGGTATACCTCAATAGTACGTACATCAACTTTCTCACTTCAAATCGCAGTCGCATAAAAACTATTGTTTGAATCTGCAATCTCATATGACCATAAGAAAGAGGAGCTTCTGTTCTTTCTTCTGGTTGTATTAGATTTCAGATACAATCAGTAGTGTTTATGCAATTTCGATTTCAAGTGAGAAAGTTGATGTACGTACTATCGAGGTATACCTGTAAAGGGCGAGCTCTTCTCCCCGCCCATTGGGGCATAGCTTGCTCTTTTGACCAATTGTTCAATATTGTTGTTGGAAGGAGATTCTTTATATCCCTGTGGGAATCAAGTGATTGATCAAGTCTAACAGAGAGGAGAGCCCATTGCTGTCGGACTTAGTTTCCGTGCTATAATGGGTGGTTTTCAATCCCAGTGCATTCTAAATGTGGCCGGATTTTTAATTTTAGGGCCATCGGAGTTTTGAATAAGAAAAAGTATGCATAGCCATGCAACCTGACGTAACCTTGTTTACCTAAGAAATTCTAATGTCTCGAACGGAAGTGGAATGTGTTAACGGAAGTGGAACGGCGACGGCAGCGGAAGAGCCCAATCTGACTAAACCTGCTTATCGGATAGAAAACTGTTTAGATCCGAATTGACTCCAATTGGACATATCGACGTCATTTGCGACAACTGTCATACTTGCCGTCTCTTTTCCGTTTCTGCCACATTACGTTTTTGCCTTAAGAAAAAAATAAACAATTTCATTATAAATAAAAACTACTTGCCGAATGCCAACGACAAATCGATTGCAGAATCATGCTGAATATCTCGATCCCTGTCTTCCTGTAAATTAAGACCAGCCTTTTGTTTTGCTTCGATTAGATCAACCCCCGAGCATCTTGACAGATTAGCTTAGTTTCACGTACCCATCTACAAATTGTAGATGTCTCTACCGTGCATAAACAAAAGGGCCATCCATTCTCGATACCTCCGCTTTTTAGCTTTGCAATACATGTTTTCGTTTCCTTATGTGCGAATGTTAAAAACAGTGCAAGAACAAATTTTGATTGAGGCGTAATGTTAATGTGGCTTTCCCATACAAATGAAACACAAATTTCAACCAGACATCATAATTATACAGGCAACTAAAACACAAAATGTGTATTTTTCGAGTAAGATGTTCTGATATAAGTTTGAACGCCTTTTTAGTCACGAAAGGGAGATGGTTGAGCTACCTTGTGTGCTACATTA
>JASCZW010002400.1:0-25726 GCA_034211315.2 Aedes japonicus | reverse complement strand
GCCGGATGAAGCAACCAGCAGCTGACATCAAATATTACCGGTCAAAACGACAGTCATTTATGTTTCTGCCAAATTCAAGTTTGTGGTGCAGATGCTCCAATCGTAAATACATGGATCGTTATGTACCTGCGTTTTGAGACCGCCGTCATACCGCTGATAAGATATTTATTCAGAGCTTTATATCGGAATGCTCCCAATAGCGAGCCATTGCCAGCCCACCAGATCCACGAACCCGTCAGTGTTTTGCCAGATTCGCAAGCTGCTGCCATATGTTATATGCTGGCAGTGAACAAATGAATGACCAAAGCGATAATGGAAAGAACTACCTACCAAACGTCTCGCTCAGACGATAGAGAGATTTTGGAAGCAATGAAGAAAGCCAAGAAGAATGGCAGCATGCAAAAGTATCAATGAATTGAATGCTTTTTAGCATTTCAAAACGATGACAGAATAATGCGCAGGTTGACAGCCATTTGGAAACTCAAACAATAAAATCGAGACATTGTTTTTTATTTTTCTTTAAAGTTTACAAAGTTTAGTACTTCCTAGTAAAAACAGAACACTATTATGTTAATGTATAGCCGAAATACAAAAAAATAGTTCATGTTGCATCCAACAATACACCAGGCTCTAAAATTATTGATCTGTATCATGATATAATTTTTATAATTTTTTAATGTTCATGATTCTAATAAAATCAAAATTATTTTATAATAAAATTATGACTTATCGAGCACCCCATACATATATTGTTAAAATAGATAGATTTGTTTAATAATTTATGTGAACTATTGCTTGTTGATTACAAATGATAATGTTGTGCAATTTCAATATAAAAATAATCACTAATGGAGAACTCATCAAATGTGTCCGTAACTCATATTCTTAATTCAAACATGAATTTAACTAAATCATTCAGGTTAATCAATTTGGCTCCAACTTACACAATCACTGGAACATCAGTTTTCAATCCAAGCTTGCAGCACCGGGCGATGTCCTTGAGAAGCATTGACTTCTGCATTTCATCCAGGCCAACTCCACGGGAAAGAGTGCCATAATTCATTCAAAACGTTGGGGAAACGAATATGGCGCACAGCATCTAAGCGGAATTGCTTCACCCAAATACGCAAGCCGCCTGCCCCCTTACACGGCCAACTCAAGACGATTACAAAATTATTCGTACCAATCAACTTCCCCACCATTGATTTAAAGTTTAACGAGTGGGGCCAGTCTGTCTCTGTCGACCACCCAGACAACAAAAAGTGCTACCTCGTCTGTTTGATAAAGCGGAACCGTAGCCCGAGACTACATTCTGTATTTTTTCCCCTCAGCTTAGCTGCATCAGCGGTTCGAAACTTTGCAACTAAACCAGCTTGCATCTGGCAAGTTGAGCTGAGAATTGCGTAGTCATCAGATTGACCCAAGTTGATTTTTCGCCCGGAGAAAGCCCAGGTTAAACCGTTTCGCGCACCCCGCCCGCCGATGGTGGTGTGGCGACTGGCTTTGATCAAAGAAGTGCATGTCGCGATGCAGCGCTTTGTTGCATGACCCATGGCCCGACTCGGTCATTACATGCCTGCTGACCATCCGTCAGATCAACCCTGCCATACCAGTGCCGCTGTTGAATTGTCCACCACATGCTGGCGATGAGTCGGTGCCAGCCCGAGATGAGCGCCTGATGGCCGGATCGGCAACCGCCCAACCGTTAAACCGTGACAGTGACGAAACCAGTAGCCCGAAATCCGCCTCAGAAGGTTGCAGCGTCGATAGCATCTTCCTGCTCTGCTGAATGCATTGCGGCAAAAGCAACGAAACGGTGATCAATGGCCTGCAAGACGAGCTAACTACAAAGAAGTCAACAACCCAAAGTACTAAACCAGTATATGGAAGGTGTTATTTAATGCTGTTTCGGTATCGAATTGTTCATTCGTGTGCGTATGATGAGTAAGTTGTATGGAGTAACTAAATAATTCAGGCCTGACGGTAAGTCTGGATTCCTTACAGTATAAAATGTTAGCTCAGTCACGCCACCACTGCCCGCCTGAGGTTTATCTTGCTTCAGTTGATACACCACAGAGAGAGGATAAGAGAATTCTTCTTGAAACATTTATTCAAGCGTGATGAATACGCAATAGTGCACATCAAAAATGTAATAACAGCCGTTTTATGTTATGAACAGACTAATTTAAATGATAAAATCAATGATAGATCGTCAGCTACGGTCACCAGAACGAAGGAGGCTCTGAATGTTTTGTTATTACACAGCACAGAAAGGAAACGAAATGAAGAAATGAAAACTGATGTCCAGAATGGAAATTAAACCACTGAAGTGAATCAACGACAGAAAAGCTGAAGAAACAAAAATTGAATATTTTGTCGAAGAAGCATACTAACGAAACCAAAAATTTACAGCTAATATTGGGGGTCACATTTTTTCACAGTGTACTACATTCATCATTCGAAGCCGTTTCTAGGTGTTGGGGTTAAGGTTAAATCCGGAATGGATTAAAATGCTAATTTTCAAATGAAAGACCGACGTTTAACTTTCTTGACTCTCCAACCAGTAGAAAAGAACGATTCAACATCAAACCTATAACATTTTTAGATATCAAAATTGAATTTGATACATCCACCAGAGGATTAACATTAATCACATCAGCTTGAAGGTTTACCGTTGCAGCAATATGAAGGAGTCTGGATTCGTTGTTCATTCATCAACAAACAAGATTTATCACCTTAACAGTAAGCGTAAGTTTCATGAAGAAGGAAGAGAAAGAATGCGCAGTGGGTAGCTTAACGGGGAATATCACTACAAGACGCAGACCGCGTTGGTTTATAGTAATACTAAAATTACCAATTTATATATCATTGCACATTGCTGGTTAAAATGTTAATGGCAGCAGTTCATAATTTTGCATTGACCGTCCTTTCTTCAGAATTTACCCAGTAGCTGGTATTGCATGACTTACCTCTTATAATTATTAAATTGTAAGAATGATACATTGAATGCAAAGCCCTGTTCGAATCAGCCAGCTGAGAGGTCAAGCCCAAAATTGAAATTCATTTGATTCATCTGGTGCTATACATCATGTTGAGAAATAAGTTCCAATTAGAAGAGAGGCACAAAAACAGTGAACAAGCAAAATTTCAAAGTATGATTTAACTTTCAGTTATAGAATCAGCATATCGACAACAAAGCAAAATAATTTCCAGAAATAGAAAAGAAGCCTGAATGAAATTCAAAATGAAATAAAACGACAGGTTTGAAATCCATTTATATTTGTTTTGTGATAGACCCGTGAGGAGAAAACATTTTGTTCCGCATATGGATATTTGGTGACAAAGTAGGTCATTTTCAAGTAAAAACGAACCATTAATACCACAGTACTACTAAATTTTGTCATAAATAATTTGCAAGTTGTTCTGACGCTGTAAGAATAAATGTCAGTTTGTTAATTATAGTTAATATAAGCCCAAAATCGTGAATACTTTCATGCAATGCCTAATTTTTCAAATTTTGAAATGACAATTTGGTATAGAAAGAAAAGTAGTTCCACGTAAAATACATGAGCAGCACCACCAAATAAGTAATGGAATGATGTTTTGATCATTGACCGGATTTTCAAATTTATATCGGGAAACTATATGACCAAATTTCATGCCTTTGTAACAATGCTTTTTGAGTCCTAATTTTGGCCAATATGCATTCAAATGGCAGAGTGTTATATGTTTTGCCATGATCCGTGGAGGCAACTATTAGATATAAATTATTAGCCACCGACAAGACTGAATAACTTGATGAACTGCTTGCATTAAAGAGCTCAGATTGCAGAGGCAAAACACCTAAGCAAAATGCCTAACAATTGTCAAGCACAATATCTCTCGAATAACGCAAAACTCGTTATTTCTGGATACCTGGGAATACCTGAGAGGTAACAACTTTGGCATTGTCTTACCCTCAATTTGGTGTTCGCCCAACATTTTGGGAACAATTTATGGTATAATCTCAATAGACATAATTAATCATCAATTAAAAGAGATTTGAGCAATAAAAATGAAAAAAAGTGCCATTAAATTATTAAGGCCTGTGCCAACAAATAATGTGTGATCAGCATTAAAAAATTAGGAATGAGCAATAAAAGATGAGAAAAAGATCTTCGGATAATCTAATTGTGACCGGTAAATCTGTCAAATAAAGCAACAGCTATTAGTATATGTGCAATTAAATATGGCAGTATTTCCGCCAAATTATGTAATTTGAGCACTAAACTATTCGCATATGTCTTTTAATTTTGTTAGATTTTCCCATAAAAACAGTAAAATGAGCAATGGATATTTATTTATCCATTGCTCATTTTACTTTTTATGGGAAAATCAACAAGATAAAGACTATATGCGAATGGTTGGTGCTCAAATTACATGATTTGGTGGAACTACTGCCATATTGCACATGTATATATAGCTGTTGCTTTTTATTTGATAGATTTACCGGTCTATAGATTATCCGAGATCTTTCTCATCTTTGTTGCTCATTCCTAATTTTAATGCTGATCACACATTATTTGGTGCAGGCTAATAATTGAGTGGCTTTTTCATTTTTGGTGCTTTTTCTGAATTACTAAGTGCAGGTAAATATTTTAGTCATTAACTCTGGGTATTTTACTTCTTAATCTGAGCTCCTAAATACCAAGGCCAGTTATCAAGATCAAAATTAGGTATTCATATGTTGTTGTCTCCTGCTAAGGTAAGACTCTGGCCAATTACCGTTACCCGAGCAGGAGAAAATAGCATGTGAATACCTAATATTGATCTTGATAACTGGTCTTGGTATGAAAGAGCTCAGATTAAGAGGTAAAATACCTTAGCAAAATACCTAAGAATTGCAAGCAAAATATCTCTCGAATAACAGAACTTTTTATTTTGCATACCTGGGAATACCTGAGAGGTACAATTTTGGTATTGTCTTACCTCAATTTGGTATTCGCCCAACATTTCGAGAACAATTTTATGGTATTATTCTCAGGTATTTTACCTCTTAATCTGAGCTCCTAAATACCAAAGCCAGTTATCGCGTTATTCGGTCCTGCTCGGGTAGGCTGCCTGGCAAGCCGTCGAATCAGTTTTGTGTAAATCGTAGAATTTGAAGAGTGAAGTGTGTGTTTGTGTTTGTTCAATCTAACACTCATTGGCCGGCAATGGTATTATGGAAGAAATCTGTTTACAACAATCCCTCAAGTGACCTTTAGAGGCAGCTTTAATTCGATAGGTAGAAGTGATAGTTCTACTGCAAATCCAGTAACCCATTTCATAATGTCTGGAGAGTCACGCCTATTCCGAGGTTACTTTCACATACAATAAGCCCCGCATGTAAACATTACCGATATCATTCGGATAAGGACACTGCAACACACTTCCAGATTTGAAAATGTCAAATTTCCAAACCAGGCACGTATTCAGTATTGTTTAAAAATAAGGTTATTGTTATATAGCTATAATCCGATAGATCTCACCCATGGCCGCCTCCTTAATGACACTAATCGTAGAATTTGAAGAGCGAAGTGGTCTCAAAACTTAATGTTCTCTACCTCGTAAGTAGTCAACAGAGAATAAAACTTGTTCCAAGAGGATCACAAAGCATGCGGCAAAGCACTAATTTCCGAAAAGGGGCATAACTCTGCTTATAGCACTTTCAAGATTTTTTTTCAAATCCGCCCAATAAGTAAAATTTCCTGAAGGTATGGTAAGTCTGCGATGCGTTCATAAACTAATATGGACACTTTCTCTGAAATTATATCAACTTCTTGATAATTGAAATATTCACCAAAAGTTCGTTGAAATTTCTCAGAATTCATGCAACTTTGGAAGTGTTTCTTTTATTTTTGGTGTGTTCAAGCTACGATGAAATCTTATTTGATTGGATTCCCGACCAGGAGCGTATAACATAAACATAACAAAACTATAACCTTGTTAAGACTAACTGATTATGTTAAATTTATTAAAGACACGTTCATCTGGATAATTGTACAACATACTTATAACAAATTGAGATATAATGTTCTGGGAGGCACAATCTGCTTAAATAAATGAATGAATTCTAACACTAGTTGATATGATTTTGCTACATCGTAACAAAACTGTTTCTAAGTTTGTTTTGTTTATGTTATATCTGTATCATAGTTTGCTATAATTTTGTTACCTCTAGAAGATTTTGTGTTACAATTTCTGTTATTTTAACAACATCCGCGATCTAAATTCTAACAATCTCTGTTATAAAAACAGCGTAACTGAATAACAAAACGAGAAATAATTTTGTTATTCCCTTTTCGTCGGGTATGGATTGAATTCGGATTGGATTTAGATTAATTTTGTATTAGATTTAGATTGGTTTCTAATTGTATTTCTATAAGTGTTCTATTGAGTTTTGATTGACTTGGAATTGAATTTGGATTGCGTTTGAATTAAATTTAGATTGAATTTCTATGGAATTCAAATTGTAAGTGGATTGAATTTGGAATGGATTTGAATTGGATTGGAATTGGATGCCAATTGAATTTAGATTTGTTTTAGGTTGGATTTGGGTTCGATTTTGATTGGATTTGGATTAGATGGGATTCACAATTGGTTTGGGTTGAATTTGATTTTTGGTTTTGTTTAATAAAGACCTTTTAATTTTTGTCATTCTCGTCTGTGGATTTGCATTGGACTTGGATTGAATTTGAATTAGATGCTGGATCTGGACCGCATTTGAATCCATTTATCGAATCAGCCCATTTTGTATCTGAATTGACTGGACTGGTTTAATAGATTTGGATGGACTGAGGATTTGGATCGTCAATTCGGATTGGTTTATATTCAGATTTGATTGGATTGGGAATATGGATTCAATTTGATTGGTTTGATTAGACTGGATGGATTGGTTCGGATTCTGAGATTGGATTGGTTTGGATTGATTTGGATTGTTGACTGGATTGGATTGGATTTGGATTGGATTTGGATTGGTTGGATTGGATTTGGATTGATTGATTGGATTGGATTGATTTGGATTGGTTTGGATTGGTTTGGATTGAGATTTGGATTGATTTGGATTGGATTTGGATTGATTTGGATTGGATTTGGATTGGTTGGATTGGTTTGGATTGGATTTGGATTGGTTGGATTGGTTGGATTGGATTTGGATTGGATTTGGATTGATTGGATTGGTTGGATTGATTGATTGGATTGGATTTGGATTGGATTTGATTGGATTTGGATTGGATTTGGATTGATTTGATTGGATTTGGATTGGATTTGGATTGGATTTGGATTGGTTGGATTGGTGGATTGGTTTGGATTGGATTTGGATTGATTTGGATTGGATTTGGATTGGATTTGGATTGATTTGGATTGATTGGATTGTGGATTGGATTTGGATTGGATTTGGATTGCATTTGGATTGGATTTGGATTAGATTTGGATTGGATTTGAACTGGATTTTAATTGGATTTCGATTAGAATTTGGATTTGGATTGGATTGGATTTGGATTGGATTTCGATTGGATTTGGATTAGATTTGAATTTCGATTGAATTTCGATCGGATTTGAATAGGATTTGGATTGAATTTGGATTGGATTTGGATTGGATTCGGATTGGATTCGGATTGGATTCGGATTGGATTTCGATTGTATTTGGATTGGATGTGGATTGGATTGAATCGTATATGAATTAAATTCAGGTTTTATTTTAATTGGCTCTGGCTTGGATTGAATTTGAAATGAATTAAGATTTCCTTGGTATTGGATTTCGGTTGAAATCTAATTGGATTTCGAATGCATTTCATCAAAACCCAGAGATAGAATTCGAATTGTAATTTTATTGGATATATATTGGCGTTGGATTGATTTTGAGTCAAATCAAATTTACTTTGGATTGGATTGGATATGGGTGGGAATTGAATTGAATATGAATCCGATTTGGGTCTCGATTGGATTGGATAAGAATTGGGTCATATTTGGTTGTGATCTGGATTTTGGATTTGGTTTTCATTCCATTGGATTTGGATTGGATTTCAATCAAAATTCGTTGAATTTCGGGATTTGGATTGAAGTTGAAGGTTTTAATTTGGATTTGATTGGATTAGATTTGGATTGGAGTTGAACTGGATTTAAATTCGATTTGAATTGGATTTTCATAGAATTTGGGCAGGATTTGAATTGGGTTGGTTTACGAGTGGATTTGGATATCATTTGAATTGCAGTTAGATAGGATTTGCCTTGCGTTTGAAATGGATTTGGATAGGCATTGAATTGAAATTGAAGTGAATTTGGATTGGATTTGAATTAGTTCGGGTGAAATTGGATAGAATTTCGATTGGATTGGGATTAGATATGGATTTTGATTTGGTTTGGATAGGGTTCGGATTAGATTTGAATGAAATATTATTGGGTCTGGATTGAATTAATACACATTGAATTTACTTCGAATTTCGATTGGTATATTTTGAATTTGTTCTCCAAGTAGTAATGAATGACACGTTTGATCACACTTGTTGCTTCATTATTTATCCATGCTGCTACCGTCACTAAAGTTACAAACGATGTCTGATAGTGGGTTTGTAGACCCTTAAGTTTGTTGTAGCATCATATTTGACATTTCGCTAACATAGTAAATAGTTGCATATCCAATATTGCACAATCCCATGTTTTGGAGTTAAATAATTGAAGAAGAAGCTCAATATCTGTAAAATAGTGCAGTGTGCCTTCGTATTCCCAAACCTCCTGTATTAAATTGAAAGAGACGTGTCACCTCATGTCTCACTTAACCAAAAACATCTTGAATACGGGTTTGCCAGGTTTAAAATATTCGCATAGATTTATGTTAGCTATGCTTGAGTATAATAAATTTCACCATCGGTTCGTAGTTTTATGAATTACAGGTTCTACATTCATATAATTATTAAAACATATTATTAATCCAAAGCATATTAAGCCAGCTAGTTTCTGACTAGTTTCCTCCATTTTACAAAACTGCGAACCAACTACAATAAGCGAATTGGTCCAAAGAGGAAGATTGAGATATTTCATGTGCAGTATTTTGAGATAAGGTGATATTGATTCCATACGTAAAATTATTCACTCTTTAATTGGCTTTAAATTCCTATGAAAATAATATTTAACTAGCGTTTGTATTTTAAAAAAATGGAAAAAATCCGTATTGCCGTAGCTTCACCCGCACTGACGAAACTACC
This sequence comes from Aedes japonicus, assembly GCA_034211315.2. NCBI lineage: Eukaryota > Metazoa > Arthropoda > Insecta > Diptera > Culicidae > Aedes > Aedes japonicus. The sequence goes on along the minus strand of JASCZW010002400.1, from coordinate 16,502 downwards.
TATGCAGCATCAATCATAGTAACCCATGAGCCAGCAGACAAAATTTGACAGCTCTATCAGTCGAACTCTAACCGTTTGTTACAACAGTGAAGCAACTCCTTCCAGAAGTGTGCGTTCAAAGAACGGCACCACACCGCGTCGAAAACGGACATCGTGCGGCACTTTGTGGACGCCGGATACGCCCGTTCTCGCATCTGCAACATCTTGGCAAAATTAGACAACAATCAAAGCATCGAAAGAAAGCCTTGTTCCGGACGGCCGACGACCCTGAGCGACAAGAAGCTTCAAGAATGCTGAAGAGGAAAACCGAGGAAAAGTGGCTACATCGCGCGCGCGCGCGGGGCCAGGCTGTGTGCAACAATCGAAATGCCTGAAACGCCAGTATACACCAACGGAAGCGGTGCCGTCACGCTGGCGGTTGCGGGCGGCGGCAGCGGCGTTCGTCGAATAGTCCTTCAATTTGTGGAATCACCGGCGCCAGCGATGATGAACGATGCGACTATCACCCCCCAGGTAACGGCATTTTGCATGACCTTATTTACTGCGGCGGGCCAAACCAGGCGGTTCATTTCACGCAAAGTTTCAAAGAAATATGGTGGCATCGAAGGATGCGCAAATATATACCTTTCCAGGCTGGCGTGGTGATGGAAATTTATGGTGCAAATGCCTGCTGCCATCAGGTGCTGATCGTTCTGAATAAACAGCGGCAATCCTGGGCCAGCGTTGTCTACGCGAATATTCGGCAGTTTATTGATTGTTATGGACGATGCAACTTATGTCCTGGAGGATTTCAAGCGGCAGGGCTGGCTTTTATTCTGCTATGGCCAGAAATGCTACAGCTGAGCATTTCAGAGCCAGAAAGGCATCGAAATTTCCCAAAATACCTTGTGTGGCAAATAATACGCACGTGTGGCAAAAGAGTAAATCTTTCGTCACTACAGTCACAATCAACAAGGAGATCTATCAGAAAGAGTGTCGGCAAGTGATTGCTACCCTTCATCAAAAGTCACAAAGAAAAACCTTGTTCTGGCCCGATTTGGCATCATGCCACTATGCTAAAACTGTGATGGAGTGGTACCAAGCAAATCGATGAACGATATGCCAAAAACCTCAAACCCGCCAAATTGCCCAGAGCTACGACCAATCGAGAGATATTGGGCTCTGATGAAACGGAAAGCTTTCTGGAAAGATGCAAGGAATCAAAGACATCAAACACTTCCAGCAAATTTGGACAAAGACGGCTTTTTACGATTTCTGAAGAGTCTGTACAAACCTAAAAGACGGGTTAAGCGCAAAGGATTCGAAAATTTTATGCAAATACCGAATAACTATGTTTTGTCTTCACGAATTGTTTGAACACATCCGTGAATCTGAAATAAACATCTACATTTGAAGTAAGTGAAATTTATGTTTTATGCAGGTTGTGAGGTGTCCGAATATTGCGGATGCAAGACCTTATTAGTACTGCATAAAGATTGGATAAAGATTTTTATTCGGATTAGTTGGATGTGGATTGGATTTGGATTGGATTTGGATTAGTTGGATTGGTTGGATTGGATTTGGATTGGTTGGATTGGTTGGATTGGATTTGGATTGGATTTGGATTGGATTAGGATTGGTTGGATTGGATTTGGATTGGTTGGATTGGTTGGATTGGATTTGGATTGGATTTGGATTGGATTTGGATTGGTTGGATTGGTTAGTTGGTTGGATTGGATTTGGATTGGATGTGGATTGGATTTGGATTGGATTTGGATTGGATTTGGATTGGATTAGGATTGGTTGGTTAGTTTAGTTGGTTGGATTGGTTGGATTGGATTTGGATTGGTTGGATTGGTTGGATTGGTTGGATTGGATTTGGATTGGATTTGGATTGGTTGGATTGGATTTGGATTGGTTGGATTGGTTGGATTGGATTTGGATTGGATTTGGATTGGATTTGGATTGGATTTGGATTGGATTTGGTTTGGTTGAATTGAATTTGGATTGGATTTGGATTGGTTGGATTGGTTGGACTGATTTGGATTGGATTTGGACTGATTTGGATTGGTTGTATTGAATTTGAGTTAGATTTGGATTGGATTTGGAATTGGACTTGGATTGGTTGGATTGGTTGGATTGGATTTGAATTGGATTTGGATTGGATTTAGTTGGTTGGATTTGATTTGAATTTGATTTGGATTTAGTTGGATTGGATTCGGATTGATTGGATTGATTTGATTGGATTTGGATTGGATGTGGGTTGGATTTGGATTGGATTTGGATTGCATTTGGATTGTTTTTGAATTGAATTTGGATTGGATTTGGATTGGATTTGGATTGGTTGGATTGGATTTGGATTGGTTGGATTGATTTGATTGGTTGGATTGGATGTGGGTTGGTTGGATTGGTTGGATTGGATTTGGATTGTGTTGGAATTGAATTTGGATTGGATTTTAGTTGGTTGGATTGGATTTGGATTGGATTTGGATTGAATTTGGATTGAATTTGGATTTGATTTGTATTGAATTTGGGTAAGATTTGGATTAGATCTGGATTGGATTTGGATTGGATTTGGTTTGGTTGGATTGAAGTGGGTTGGATTTGGATTGATTGGATTGATTTTATTAGGTTTGGCTTGGATTTGGATTAGTTGGAATTGGATTTGGATTGGTTGGATTGGTTAGTTGAATTTGGATTGAATTTGGATTGGTTGTATTGAATTTGGGTTAGATTTGGAGATGGATTTAGATTGGTTGGATTGGATTTGTATTGATTGGATTTTATTAGATTTGGATTGAATTTGGATTGGATTTGTATTGAATTTGGGTTAATTTGAATAGTTTAGATTGGTTGGATTGGATTTGGATTGGATTCGGATTGGTTGGATTGGTTGGATTGGTTGGATTGGATTTGGATTGGATTTGGATTGGAATTGGATTGGATTTGGATTGGTTGGATTGGTTGGATTGGATTTGATTGGTTTGAATTGGATTTGGATTGGTTAGTTTGTATTGAATTTGGATTGGATTTGGATTGAATTTGAATTGGATTGGAGGTGAATTGTTTGGATTGAATTAATCTGAATTTCGTCTTGGAAGTAAATCGGAATGAATACCACATTTAGTCACTATTTTGTTGCTTAAATGTTCAATCATGTTGATTTATTATAATTTGTTGTAGGATCTCTTGTTTGTTGTAGCCACGTTTTAAAATTTGACCAAATTAATAAAACAGCAATGGATTGAACAGAATAATTTCTCACAGTACTGCATTTAGCGCAAATCTAGCAAGCTCTTAAAAATGTTTAGCATCTTTCTTGAAAATTGTTTGTCCTTGTATTCAAAAAATCTGATGTGAAAACAAATCAGATCCTGAAATCTGAGGAGAATAAACGTTTATAACCATGGAGTTTCCACGCTTTACCATAAAAATCTCGAATATGAGTTAACGAAATAGATTTAAAAAAAATGCTATATCATAACCACTGCTTGAATTTGAAAAATTTCTACACGGTTTGTACTTTGATAAATTGCAAGCGGTTGCACCTGTATCTAAATACAAAGAAATTGATCTGAAGACTGTAGTCGTTAAATTTGAGTCGGCCATTTTTTAACCGTTCCACCCTCTAAATTTTGAAAAATTTGAATCAAGTAGTATTTGTAAATTAATAATAGTGCATTTTCGTCAAACAGTAGTCAGAATAATGATGAGATCGATCTCAGACCTAACCTCACGGAATATAATCGTATTTTTCACTGCCTACTGATAGGCAAATTTTCTTTTAACTTTTAATCGTATTTCTTTGCTTATCTTTTCAGGTTTGTACAATAATGATAACACAGTTGTTCTGCTTCTTTTTTCCCGTAAGTACCTATCTACAACATCTACCAGCAACAAAATTTCCATTTTCATCCATAATCCATACGATTATCCGGAACCATTCCACCATTCGCTCGGTCCGACATCTGCGGCCTCTCGGTTCTTGGCATGTGGCATCGCGGCTGGTCGCTGCCAACTGCGACCGATTCAGCGAAAGCACAAAAGACACGAATGGTTGGCCTATCGAGGCAATTGAAGTTAATTTTGTTTAAAAAAAGAAAAGAAAAAGAAAACCAACACAAAAGTCATTCAAACTTTGCCGCATGTGTTATGTGTGTTCGTGTGCTGTATGTTTATTGCCCGCGCCCATCCGTCGACTGCTCATTACTTTGTTTATTTTTTGTTTCTGTTCTTCAACTAGACGGCCGATGATCGGACTATTCCATTTCTACTGTTTTGGAACAACCTTTTTCCTCCGGCCAACTTACTTTAAAACAAGCATCCCAATTGGAGATTTTCGCGCTAAATGTGCGCATGTTTGAGGAAAAATTTCAGTTTATAACAATCTTCCATCCTCGCCGCTACCGCCTTTCATCAACCGAGATAACAATCATCGTCGGGTGATTTTCTTTCTTTTCGGTCTTGGTTTGTCTTTTTTCTTCTTCCTGCATTGCTTCCTCACCGGATGCTGGTGGTTCGTAATTTTACTTAGTTCATTTCTTTTATGTTTCAGTCTCTTTTATTTTTTCATTCTTAACATTAATTTTTCCAGCATTTATGTTTCGGCCTTTGATGCGGACATAAACGTAACAAGTTGAGATCTTGTTGTTCACCTTCCACGCATTCCAGAAAGTATGGAAATTGTGCCGGAAAATTTTAAACCATTTTAAAGTTCACCTACGGTTCCATTACGGATAATGACGCAATTTAGCGACTCCATTGAATTCAGCACTGAACTGGCAAATAATAAAAAAAACGGAAAACAGCGTGTCGACAACGCCACCTCGAACCAGTCGGCCGCCAAGTTTGCCATCATCTGGCAGTGGACGGAATGGATTAGTACTTACACAGCAACAAACGACGACGGTGCTGATAGTGACAGTACAACCGTCAGTCATTTCCTCGCTTGTAATAATCGCACTGGGCTGTGTTGTACTGGAGTGCGGCTAACGAAATTAGCGGTCGTTTTCTATCCGCCGCCGCCGCCGCCACTTAGAAGGTCGTTTCACTCGACACAAATTTTCCTCGCGAATACCTACAAGCGCGCTATTAGTTGTTAAGCAGCACCACCGCGATCCAGCTCGATTGGCCCTGTTTGTAAATAGTGTTACAACCTGCCTGATGGGCGTAGGAAAGAGGCAGGTGAACGGAAAACAACAACAACATTATATTCGGTGTTTAGGCTGTGTGCCCAGCAAGTGGGTAATTTCGGCGCCTAACATTTCCCTGTGGTGCTGGGCACGTAACAGCAGAGTGAAACCCGAATGAAACAGGGACAAGCTGCAGTTGTATCTTGAGTCGTTGTTAACGTTTCGCTTTTCCACTTTTACGCGTGTTGCTATGGAGTCCTTCCTGTTGTTGTTGTTGTTGTTGTTGTTGTTGTTGTTAGTGGGATGTCGGCTTTGAACCACGCTGGACTCGGCTAAGTGAAGTCACACCAGACTGAGTTTCACTCGATGGAGGATTAGTCGGTCTACACTGTGTTTTCTTTTGTGGATTAACGAGATTAAGGGATGAGTGTCTAAGCATGCATACCTGTGTGGGAAGTAACTCGTATCGGTTTTCAAGAGATCGAGGTTTACCTTTACACAATCAAGTAGAATCGTTCATACGACATCCCTTGTCCACCTTGCCTAAGGTGGGAGGACTTAATCTTATGTTGTTGGCCTACATGGGAAATTAAGAATTTGACTATGGTGAAAGTAGTAATCTGCATTTTTATTTTTCTGCCCCGTCGTAGTACGTTTATAAAAAGGCACTGATATCAGGTGTGATACTAGCGGGGTTTGTCGTAACTCAATATTTATTAAGCAAACTAAGTAACAAAATAAGAAAATCATAAAAGTAATTCGAGAGAAAGTACATTTTCGAGCGCCAACTAAAGACTGTATTCGATGAAATTTGGACACACAAAATAGGTCACCAAATATTTTCCTTGAGCCCGATTCTTTTCAAACTTTCTGGAAATAAAGTACTACTAAATGGTTAAGTTATGACATCATTGGTTTATTGAACCTCTTCTCCCAACCCAAATGCCTGCACCTTTGCCTTGACCCCTTGCATCAAATTTAATTTAATTTAATGTTTGATCGGCCAAAATGCCTTTTTACTTAAAGGATAATTATTCAATATAAGCAGGGCTGGTAGCAGGTCACTTTTTAGTAACTTGGTCACTATTTTGAGTCTAGTCACTAAAAAGTCACTATTTGCATTAAAAGTCACCCAAGTCACTATTTTTCTGAAAATGGTCACTAAAGTCACTTTTTTCGTACCGCCGATTGTAAAAAGTTAAAAAAAAATCACTTGTACCTATTGTTCAATAGTCAACCAAATTAAGCGATCTAGCCACACTATATAATGTCGAGAAAAATACACAAAAAAAAAACTAGATTCCCTGGTAAACGCTGTCCCGTCTGAATGTCCTGGAAAACCTACTTACATAATGACATAATCTTGGGATGTTCTATGCCAAACAAACTAACTTATTTTTGAATAGCCCATAAAGTTGTTGTTACAATTGTAGACCTTAAGTTTTGAAGGACCGTTTGAATTTGCTGAAACTAACAAGGTTATTCGATGATATCTGTATACGTTTCAGAATATTTATTGAATATGTTTGATTATTTATCGCAGCTTTGTATAGCCCAATCAGTAAGGCTACGGTTACTACCATATTTCTTAAGTTCTGAACTCCCGAGATAATCTGATAATGACTGGTGAGCTTACAGAAGCTTCATTGAATGTGCTTGAATGCATAGCGTAACCTTTCATAGACTATAATGCTAACTTTACGACTATAAATTCGGATCTCAAGGGCAGTTTTGATGACCTAGAATATCCTAAAATATCTCATTATATCGGATGACCTTCAAAAAGATTCACTCAATTCGGTCAAATATATATTGTTACTTTGTATAGTCCAGTAAGATGTAGATTTTATGTTTTGAAGTCCAGGAAAGTTTGGATAGCCTGGAACATCCGAAGATTATATCATAATATCTGTTCTTCCAAAATATTCAATGGATATTTTTCAATACACATCGCAGCTTTGCATAGCCCAGCAAACTTTTGTTACAACTGTAGGTCCTATGTTCTGATCACAAGGATTTTTTGAATGTCATACTGCTTAATAATGTGTTTTGGCTTTAGAAATGTTAATTGAATATGTTTGAATATTTTTTGTAACTTTGTATTGCCTTAAATTTACTGTTACAACTGTAAATCTTAAGTTCTGAATGTCAAGACAGTTTGGTTGACCTAGACCATCCCAAGATTATCTACTTGTGTATTTTTCATTTGAAAATATTCACTTGATACACTTTAATACGTGACGTAACTTTGTATAGCCCAAAAAAACTTCTATTACTATCGTAGATTTCGAGTTCTGAACTCCAGGACGGGTTAGATTACATAGAGGATCTCAAAGTTATACAATAATGACTGTTGACCTTCCGAAAGGTTGATTGAATATGTTTGCATACGTATGGTCACCATGTAGAGCTCAAAAAACTACTTTTACAACTGTAGATCTCGTGTTCTGAACTTCAGGACAGTTTGGAATACCTAGAATATCCCAAGATTGTCGTATTATAGTCTTCCAAACTATTCAATCATTATTGTTATCAAATAATGAATGTTGACCTTCCAAAAGGTTCATTCAATATGTTTGAATACATATAATACCCTCATATAACCTTAAAAGCTACTGTTACAACTGTAGATCTGAAGTTCTGAACTCTAGTGCATTTTGAATAACCTAAAACATCCGAGAAAGATAGAACAATATTGGCACGTTTATCACCAAACAAATAGTAATACGTATGCATATGTACAATATTCTAAAACAACGCTTAACACTATTGATCAGGCATTTAATTTTTTCTTCCTGAAATTCCTTGTATTAAGGATGTTCTAGTTCGTCAATTAGATCAACTCATATACTGTTAATTATTTCCAGATAGAAAAATTGATGGAAAACAAATTTGCCGAAGATAGTGTACACTTTTATTCAGTCAGTGTGATTTTATACAGCCATTATCCTTTTGGGGTCACATATGACCCCTTAGGCCTGAAAGAGTTAATATACTTTTGAAGGCAAAGCTTAACTTTTATGAATTTTTCAATAGTATGTGGCCCGAAATCAACATCGTTCTCTATTTTAATTGATGCGTAGAAATATTTCCAATGGATTGCTGCAAATTTTTTGAAAATCTTTTAAAAAATGACTGAAATACTAATGCTCAAAACCTGACCACTTGTCGTGACGGTCGCAATGCGATTTCTTTAAATTTTACCAAAAACCACACGGAACCAAACAGAACTTTGCAGAACTCGTTTATAAAACTTTGCCAAATCCTCAACCCACCAGTAGTTGCATCTAGTGAAAGCTCCAAAATGCATTTTTACTTAAAGGATAATTATCCAATGTAAGGCTTGTTCACGACAAAATCTGAACAGATTAAATTTGGAATTAAATTTAAAGTAAATTTGCATCATTAATCATTTTAAAACTAATAGCAGTTACCTAATTAGGCTGCATAAAGAAACTACGAACTTTTGAGTTTACTCCAGGCATTATGATCTGTGCAGACTTCTCCGCAACCGATTTAGCTGCTTTTGTTCAAGATTTTCAAAGTTTATCTATAGTTGTAGCTTGTTGTTTATATTGAGAGAGTTCTCTCTTCCCGAGAGCCCAATACCGCTCGATAGGTCGCAACTCCGGGCAGTTAGGTGGATTCGCCTCTTTCGATACAACATGGACTCCATTCGCTTTACACCATTCCAGAACATCTTTGGCGTAGTGACAAGATGCCAAATCCGGCCAGAATAGCGAGGGAGCATCAAGGCTGCGTAGGAATGGTACCAACCGCTTCTTTAGGCATTCTTCGCGGTATATTTCCTTGTTTACCGTTCCGGTAGTGATGAAGGTTTGGCTTGCTCTACCACAGCTGCATATTGCCTGCCAAACCAAATATTATTTGGGAAACTTGGCCTTTTTCTTCCGGGAAGCTGCTTAAAGTCTACCAGCACATAAGTTTCATCGTCCATTAACACGCAGGAAAACTTCTTCAAATATTCGCGATACAACTTGTGAGCCGTCAGATTCTGTTTATCATTACGGTTCGGTACAGTTGTCACCTTGAACGACTTCATTCCCAACCGGAGCATGGAAATATGCACTAAAGTTAGGGAACATTTTTATTTTTCTAGCCATAATAGCCGACAGATCTAGACTCTTCTGCAATATTTGATTCACCTTCTCGTCCTTCTAGTGGTTCCGGAGATCAGCTTTTGTTCAGCTCCCAGACTTCCTGGCCGTTGTCAAACGTGTATCGAAAGATTTAAGAACGTTATGGACAGTGCTTGCAGGAAAACCAAGCATTTTTGCAAGTTTTCTTACTGACAGATCCGGATTTTCATTGCGACTGCACACACTTGCTTTTCGAGCTTGCTCTTCTTTCGACGCCATCTTCGATCTAAAATGATTTTACACAATGAACAGACATGCGTTCATCAGTCTGCGAAATATGTCACGCGTTGATGAAGGATTTCCAGAGATTCATTTAAGGGCGTCCAGATTTTGTCGCGAACAAGTCTTAGTTTCATAGTTAAAGAAACATGGAAAATTGCTGGTCATGGCTATTGGCTATTGATTGCCAAAACTGTTGTTGACATCTGTTGCGTTTTATGAAATTATAAATTAACGTATCATAACTTGTGTTCTGTAGAGCCATGCAGCAGTAGGCTGTGTCGATTTTCAAAACAAAAATCGAGTTTAGGAAAGTAAATTATTGATGGAAGTGTTCCAAAGACCATCCCTGAAATGTTTCAGATTTTTTTAAAATCGTTCCGCTTGACGGCTATCGACTTGAATCTTCGTATGGGATTTTAACTTTTTCAGTATAAGAAAAGTAGTATTTTCAGTTGTAGAAGGAGATGTTCGCTCATCACCATGAGGCACCAAGAGTGAACAACAATGTTTTTGGCTAGAATGAAAGATGTGAAGAGAAAGTGTTGAAAGGTCCGTCAACACTTTCTCTTCACATCTTTCATTGTAGCCAAAAACATTGTTGTTCACTCTTGGTGCCTCATGGTGATGAGCGAACATCTCCTTCTACATCATAATCGTTACTCCTCGCACGGAGAATACATAACATAACAATTAATGTAAGTATTTTCAGTTTTTATTCAAGAAAGCTACATTAAAATCCCCATTGCGCTGATCTAGCCGGCTTGTCGTGCCGCAAGGGCTCAGTAGGCATTCTTGGTCAAAACCCGGAGGATACCTCAAATCCAGATTTTGGTGAATTGATAACGAACGAAAACGTGCTTAAGCGCGGAACCACAGAATTCTACATTTTAACACTTTACAACATTTCTTGCATTTCAGGATCAACTGAATGAAGATCATATATAACAGATAGGAATGCTTGTAGTATTTTTCATTTACATAAATATATACACCGTTATATGAATATTTCATGGGAATGGGAGGGACCACCAGGGCACCCGATTTAAGCACTCTGGATGGAAAGAGTGGGCATACCAACACCCAATTGCTTACAGTTTGTTAATAGAGGGCGGGCTCTTCTACCCGCCCATTGGAGCATCCTCATGTTAGATGGCTCTCTCTTATCTACAACTTTTCAATTTTGTTGTTGGAAAGAGATTCTTTATATCCCTGTGGATACGAATAGGTGATGTTGCCTATCGATCCACCAAACCCGTTTTTGGCCCTTCATACAATGGCATGATTAGGATAATCAGTGGTTATTAAAGCTTGATCAAGTCTAACAGTGACTACGTAGATTTTCCTATCTGAAAAAATAAAAATAAAAGCATCTGAATTCAAGGCCCGATGACCTAAAACATCATGAATATGAAGAAATTCAGAAAGAAAAAATAAATGCCTTATTAGTAGTGTAAAACGTTGTTTAGAATATGGTACATATACATACGTTTTATTAAATCCGCATTGATAAACGTTTCATATTTTTGAATCATTCTGAGAAGTTCTAGGTTATCCAAAACGTACTTATCCTCTAATTATCCAAACTGTCCTGGAGTTTAGAACTTGAAATCTAACAGTAACTTTTTGGGGTGTACAACGTAACTTCGCGTATTCAAGCATATTCAGTGAATATTTTCGAACGTGAAAATACATAAGAAGATAATCTTGGGATGGTATTTTTTTTATACGGGATGGGAATTCGCAACCAGACTCCTGAAGAACTCAGAGTGTGTGAATGAGGGTGCCAACACCAGAATCACCCTTCGGTATTACGTCAGGGAGGGGGCTATTGTGCTTGTTAAGCACCCACTATGTCTAACTACTTGTGGCTTTGGTAGTTAGGTGTTCCCTACGACCTACCTTTAGTCATGGACTCGAGTCGTGGTGAAGAAAGAGTCCCCTAACGTTCACCTGCAGCAGCTTTGGTGATTGCTCGGTTGGAGCCACCTTTCCTCTGGTTTTGGCCATAACCACCCGATAGGCGTCACCCCACGGATTGGCCTTCTGGCACAGGCCTTCGAAGACGGCTCGCTTGCTGGCCTTTATATCCCTCTTTAGTGTGGCCTTCGCGGCGACTAGCGGCCTTCTAGGCTCGATTCTCTCGGCGTCTGACCGCACTTTTTGCACCCTCTTTCTTGCGTGGAGGCATGTTCTTCGGAGGTAGCGATCTTCCATTTCTCGGTTTGACTTCCCTCGGCATGGTCGCATCGCAAGCTCGTGTAAGTGTCGTTCGCCGCAAGGTTCCTGGATTTTGCGAAAGATTCGTTCCCTCCCAAGCGCCTCTTTAAAAGTCTCTACATCAAAGTAGGACGTTGTCGATCTGCGGGCGAATGGAGTGGATGCTCATCCTTCTGCACGCTGCCTTGTGTTGTAGACGATACAATATCGAACCGCCAAGTGGTCGCTATGGGTGTAGTCATCATCCACCCTCCAATTTCTAAGCTGCCCAGGACTGATAAATGTTATATCGGTGATCGATTTCGCTCCGTTTCTGTGGTAGATACCCTTGGTACCCACATTGAACCTAGCCATGGCCTCGAGAAAAATCTGGCCCCTGAGGTTGGTAAGGCGGCTCCCCCGCTATTACCAACGAGTTTAGCTAGTTAACTCAGTTGTCATCAGATCGACTGTTCGATCGACCATCTTGGCGGTGCGTAGCAACTGCAGAAAAACACTCCATTCACCTGTACAATCACGAAGCCTTCGTTTGTGGTAGACACAACCTCCTGAACCGGGTACTTTCCCGTCGTTCATAATGCCGCCATATTGGACCTGTTCGTAACCCAGTTTTCGTTGTCTGCTAGAATGCGGTATGGGTTGGACATTATGGCAATATCCGATGCCGACTCGCGAATTGTCTGACACAGCCTCACCTCCACACCCTCACCTAAGGCCTGTCTTGCCAGGTCTCTGTACGCCAGGCCCTTTAGCGCTGTTTCCTTCTTCAGCTCCAGAAGCATCGCGCACCGCAGGTACGGTGTATTCTCTGCACTTCGGCGCCTAGGCCTGCCAATTAAGCGTCCCCGCGCATCGCCTTCAAGACCTCCGAGTACTTTGACGCCTCGGTCTTGACGATGAGGGCCTCTCCGCGGTTACGCTTGCTTTTTCTTTTTTCGTCCTATTTCCCTTTTTTCGGACCTTATTCCAGGGGCTTTCCCTGCCACGCCTGGGGTCATCACTCGTCCTCCTTCTAACACTAGCGCCTGCTTTTGTGCTAGTTATGGCTATTGTCGTTGGGGCCCTGCCGCTCGGGCCCCCTTCGGCGCTTGACACAACATGCGAGCTGGATATCGCGCCTTTCGCGCTGGGCTTAACGCCGGGGCCTCTCTTTTTGCGGGCAGCTGGAGCTGGTCGCGAGGATGGACCCTCAGATCCCACCGCCACATTTGCGTAGGTTTGTTTCCATTCTGGGGCTTCCGACACGATACGCTTCTTGGAAGCGCCAGGTGCCGTTTCGGCCGGTGACTGCCTAGCCCGCTTGGAGGTCCCTGCCCGCATGGATAGGGTGGACTCTCCGACCGAGACGGATGCTTCCGTCTGGGTCTGCTTCGAGGCTATATCCCTCGCCCTTTCGGTGACTGCTAGCCATGCCAACTTTTTGGCACTTTGCTCAGCTAGGAGCTTGGCTTCCAGCTCTTCCCTCTCCTTGCATGCAGCCTACACTGTAATGCGCAGCCTCAGAAGGCTCAGTTTGAGGGCCTTCGCAATGTTGTTACGCGATGACGTAAAGTCAATGATCGCGTCCAACTGCAACACTTAGGAAGGGTTTCCCGCATCCTATCCATGGCCCATCCATGGCCACGCCTAGCTTGGTGGCACCTGCTTCTGATGCCGTGGCACTTTCGCAAGTGTCGGCCACGCCAGATCCCACCGTTTTACGCGGTGGGGACCTCACTAGGGCGCCTTTAGCGAACGGATTCGGTTTCTCCTGGGGTTTTGTAGTTCCTGAGATATTACCCTCCATTTTGTTGGTTCCCTCTCCAGCCGCTATCCAAGCCCACGTGGATTAGTCGCTATTGTGATCCCATGGTTATCTATGCAAGTTTGAAGGCGAGCAGGGAGGCCATGCGAGGGTTGACATGGTTCTTCATGGGGAACCGTGTTCAGAGCCGGATCAGCGTAAGTCAGGTATACCCAAGTAACAATTTGGGTTTTATCAAGGTTCTGTAGATCACGATTCAAACATGTAGACTGCTATAAAACTATGATAAAACCTTCAATGTTACTTGGGATAGGGTCATCTGAGCCTACTCCCGCTCGACTGGCGAAGCTCTCTCCGTAGTTCGTTTAGCCGTTAAGGGAAGCTGGGTCATCCAAACTGTCCTAGCATTCAAAACATAAGATTTACAGCTGTAACAGTAATGTTGAGGCAATACAAAGTTACAAAAAATATTCATACATTTTCAATTAGTATTTTTGAAGGTCAACAAATATTATAAAGAAATATGACGCATTCTAGGTCATCCAAACTATCTTTGAGATTAGAACAAAGGACCTAAAATTGTAATCAACGCTTTCTGGGCTATGCAAAGATACGCTGTGCATTGAAACATATTCATTGAATATTTTGGAAGAAAAACAAACCATATGAGATAATCTTTAAATATTCAAGGTTATCCAACCTATCCTGGAATTCAAAACTTAAAATCTACAGCTTTAACTATAGCTTTCCGAACCAAACAAAGTAACAATATGTATTTGAACAAATTAGGTGAGTAACTTGCAGAAGACACACACAATCATATATAATGAAATATCTTGGAATGTTCTAGGTCACTTAAACTACGCTAGAGTTCAGAAGTTAGGTTCTTCAGTCGTAGCATTCAGCTTTATCACCAATGAAAGGTGACCATATTCCTTCGAACACATTCAGTGAATCTTTTGTAAGATCACCAGTTATCATCAGATTATCTTGGGATGTTCAAGTTCATTGAAGCTGACCATGAGTTCAGAAATTCAGATTTATAGTAGTAACCGTTGCCTTTTAGGCTATACAAAGCTACGACAAATGTACAAACATGTTCAATGTTCTGAAACGTCCACAGACATCATAGAAATACTTGGCTATTTCGTGTCATTCAAAACTTAAGGTCTACAATTGTAACAGCAACTTTATAGGATTTACAAAGTTACGGTAGTTTGTTTGGCATAGAATATCCCAAGATGATCTCATAATGTATGTTGGTCTTCCAGGACATTCATTGAATATGTTAGAATACATTTCAAAACATTGTATGGCGGATAAAGCTACTGTTACAACTATAGATCTTAAGCTCTGAACTTCAGGACATTTCGGACGACCAAGCACATCTCAAATATATGTATCCTACTTTTTTCAATCATGTCTATGTTATTGAGCAATGAATGCACCAAATTGCTTGTATAGTAACACTTGGAAATAAATTAGGCCTGAAAGGGTTAATTCCAAGAATATTGCATTGTACAATCTAAATGGCTAACATTTAGTTACGTCATCATTTCGAACAACCCAATGAGGCTGTACCCTGTAGTTTTTCTATGAGATTTCCTTTAGATTTGAGTTTTATATTTAAGCCATTTTGGTTCTATTGGTTGTGTTGCTTGTTTTGATTCTAACGGGTGGCAATTAAAATTTTGGAATTTTTTCGAGGCCTCTATGCTCAACAACAAACGAGCTCAGAGAGAAATAAGAGTGTGTATGCGTTAGCTCTTTCTCTCCTCTTTCTGCTAGTATTTTCTGTTTTGTTTATGCTTCCTCAGTTTTGCTCAAAATGCCGTCGAAACAAGAAGTATTTCGCGAGCGCGTTGTACAGTTCTACGAACTGCACAGAAATCTCGGCAAAACGTATACGGTACAACATTTTTAAAGCGAAAATGTTGCGACTTCGACTGTTTACCATATCCTAAGATCCCCAACAACTGCTCGCAAGCAAGGTAGTGGAAGACCAGCCAAAATTATGGACGCAAAAGGACTTCGTTCTCTTTCTCGTGCCTTCAACAACAAGGATTCACAAGGATTCACAACGGGATGCCGCAAAAAAGTTCAACTGTTCTCACCAGTACATCTGCAAAACATTGAAAAGAGGCGGAATAAAGTGCCGAAAGAAGACACGAGCCCCGGAATATACTGATGCACAGATTTCAACGCTGAAATCCCAATGCCGTTGGTTGATTAAAAATTATTCCGGAAAAAGTTTTGTTTTGGACGACGAAAGCTACTTCCCTCTTTCGAAGACGCAGATTCCCGGAAACGATCGATACTATTCAACGGATAGTTCTACTACACCTCCGAACATAAAATATAAGTTTAAACATAAGTTTGAACAGAAAGTGATGCTGTACATTGCCATATCCGAGCAAGGCATTTCTAAGCCATGGTTCAAGCCCTCTGGTTTGGCAATCAATCAAGATGTGTACCAGAACGAATGTTTGAAGAAAATTTTGATCCCGTTTCTACAAAAACATCATGCTGATGGACAATACGTGTTTTGGCCGGATAAAGCGTCATCGCATTACGCCATAAAAACACAATCGTTCCTGAATACCCATTCGATCCCATTTATACCCAAAAACCACAACCCGACAAATCTGCCTCAGTGTCGCCCAATCGAAAATTTCTTCGGGGTTTTGAGTTCCTTGGTGTACAAAAATAACTGGAGCGCCACGAATTGCAAACAGTTGATTGGTAGAATCAAGAGATGCATTCGCAAAGTTGACATGGAGGCCGTACAACGCTCCTGTTCCGACATCAAACGGAAGCTTCGCCGAACATCCGATTACGGACCGTTTTCAAATGTTCACTATTATTTTTCAACAATGGACAATGTATCTTTTATTTGAATAAATCAGATCTTCTTCAACTATGTTTGTCTTTTTTTGGCAGCTTGAGAAAGAAATTCCAAAATTTTAGTTGCCACCCGTTAACACCAACTAGAATATTCTTGGCATTCTTCTGGACATTCTAAAGTACAGGTTATTTGCGTTATTTACC